>JAAGKR010004401.1:0-61774 GCA_011419295.1 Clarias macrocephalus | reverse complement strand
TGTTTGGGTCGTGGTTTGTCATCGACAGGTTTATTATCTCTGCTCTGTATTTAGGAGTTTTATAAACTTCATTGTCAAGATTCTTGGCGCTGCATCAGATTTATTTCGGGAATGTCGAGTGTTTTCTACCGACCTGAGAAAACCTTCAGAAAACCATTGTGATTTTGATTAAGGGCACCTACTGAGTCTCACGTGGCTTTCAGTGTTGTTAGTGTTCAGCTTTGTAAAGTTCCCACAATGCTGGTTAATGTCCAACTATGAATAAAAGAGGGAGAGTGAACTGGAGAGCCCTTCAAGTCGACCACTTCTCACTCCCACTCTGAATTGGAGCCAATAAAAAACACTCAGGCTCAGGACCACTCTTGTAGTTTATGTCTTTTCCTAGCTTTCTGTTGTTTCTCTTGCAGTCTTTTTTGTTATTTTTCTTCACATGCACTTCTTTAATCTTTGATTAATCTATTCTTGCTAACATTTTTTTCTCTTTCTCAATGACCTAGACTCTCCTCCACCCAGTTATTTCTCACTCTTTATTTATCTTTTTCCTTTCCCTCTTTTATTTTTCCTCCCAGTCTCACACACACTTACCTTCTCAGTTTTCTTCAATTCCCTATTTATTCCAATTCTTTTATTTCAGTCAAAGCGAATTCTAATGCCAGGATTTGTGTAGAAGAATAAAGGGAAGGAAGCAAACCTTGATCAAAAGGGGCAAGAGAAATTGCTGAGTGACTCCTGAGTCCCAGCTCCACCCTCTATACCCCCCCCCCCCCCACATGTGGCTCCAGAGTCCCAGCTCCACCCCCTATATGTGACTCCAAAGTCCCAGCTCCACCCTCTATATCCCCCCCACATCCCTCATCACTGCCCAACACCCTTACTGCTTCCTGGGGAGGATTTACTTTCCCATTGTCTCATATTAAACGCTCACCACTACAGCAAAGGAAGTCAATGCCTTCCACTTTTTTCTGCTTTCCAGAAGTTAGACCCAATTTTATTTTGACGGCTGATCAGTGAAACAGGAATGCACTGAGTCCAGCGTATAATCTCCTTAATTTCTGAATCTATTACAGGCCACTGAAATTTCATAGGCAAACGTTTATACAGAGGCAGTGTTTACTCTTTCTTCCAGTCCGCCCTGAGTAGAAAATTGGTGAGATAAATGGCAGCATAAGATATCCTTAATGCTTGGTTTTGATAAGGGCTGGACAAGGAGGAAGCAAGTAGGTGTTTTTTCCCACAGTATGCCACTCTTGTCAAAGCATGATGCATGACTTTTTATTTTTATTTTTTTTGCTGTAATACATTGTACATAAGATAAAACATGATTTAAAAAAAATGGAAAATTACATATTTGAGATTTTATATTTATATTACAGAATATCACAAGTGTGGTTTAATGGACTAGCAGGTGTGTACAGGAGTATACACATCACTGTGCCCAAGGTGAAATTAGCTACCTCTTTATATGACGTACATTTTTGTCCAATCTTGAGCTGCGCCTCATTTCTTCATATTTTACTTCCAAAGAGACAGACCTTGCTGTATTTTTAATACAGCCTTGAGGAATAGTTCTCCAGGCTTCCTGAAAGACGTTTTTGCCTCGCATTTTGAACAGGTTTTTGGCTCTCGTTATCAGTTCAGCAGCTTTAGAGGATGTTACACAATGACCTTTGAATCATTCATGCATAGAAAAACATCTAACGTAAGGCATGACCCAGTGAGAATCAGGTGCAGATGATGACAGATGATCAGGCTGGTGGTTGGTGTACTGGTGATGCTGAATGCTGAGTGGTTGGAACAGACGAGAGGGGAAATGAGGTTGCTGCTGAAGTTGGTACATAAATAAGCAAATTTTTTACATTTATCTTTAGGTACTTTGCAGCCTGTCACACTAAAACTAATTTCTTTAATTCAATATACAATTAATAAAAAAATATATTGACAAAAGAATTTTCTTGCCTGCCTTCACATGCATATGAAGTTAATCCACCCTCTCTTCTGGGAAGGCTTTCGACAAGGTTTTATGAGTGTGTTTATGGGAATTTTGGATCATTCTTCCAAAACCACATTTGTGAGGTCAGACATCGATGTTGGACGAGAAGGCCTGGCTCGCAGTCTCCGCTCTGATTCATCCCAAAGGTGTTCTATCAGGTTGAGGTCAGGACTCAGTGCAGGCCAGTCAAGTTCTTCCACCCCAAAATCACTCACCCATGTCTTTATGGACCTTGCTTTGTGCGCTGGTGTGATGGAACAGGAAGGCGCCGTCCACAAACTGTTCCCACAAAGTTGCGAGAATGAAATTGTCCAACATGTCTTTGAAGCATTAAGAGTTCATTTCACTGGAAGTAAAGGGCCGAGCCCAACTCCTGAAAAACAACCCCATACCAGGGCTAATTTGCATGTGAAGGCAGGCGAGCGAATACTTTTGGCAATATAGTGTGCGTGTATTTCTTTCTTAGGAATTTCCCTATATCTGAGAAACGCTTCAATACTTCTGGAAACAAGTATCAGCTAATGCGCTAACTGCAGTCAATAGCTAGCATCCAGTTATACAGCCTTCCACTGTCTTGTTTAGTGGTCAGATTGTGGTGCGTTTGGGATTTGTGGTGGTTAATGATTTCCCTGTTTCTGTCTGTGTGATTTTTACAGCTCGCACACAAACACACAGAAACAAAGAAACTGGACGAGGGGCTTCAGGACTTTGGCCTGTAAACAGAACCGGCATAAATCTTGCTAATAAGTAGCTGTTGCACTAGCTATGAAATGGCAGGGGGAGAATTAGCGTTCGCGCTCACACACTGATCTCTGGGTTTGTAAATTCAGTTTCCTTCCAACGGGTAGAAGTATTTCAGGTGTTGATAGTTGCTTCTGTCCCTACAGTAAGTCTCTTATATAGTTGTGAAAGTGTGTGTGTGTGTGTGTGTGTGTGTGTGTGTGTGTGTGTGTGTGTGTAGCTATTCTCATTTCAGCCCAAGTCTACCAAATACCTATAACAGACCATTGATTAGCACTGGTTCTTTTTAAGATTTTAGTTTCTACGCACGGTGCCTTACGGACCTGCAATCCTGCCCGTGTTAATCTTTAGAAGTAATTTATTGATCTAAAGCAATGTTGATCATCAATAAGTATTCCTGCATGTTCATTATCTTTTCACTACCAATATCTACCTAGCAAAAACTAGGTTTGATTTGGGGTTATGCCTATAAATGATCCAAACATACGATTAGTTAAAGCAAATACACACCATCTACACAAAGCTTTCTGGTGAAATGATTTGTTTCTTTCTGTAGATGGCCAAACCTGTTATCTCACATGCCTGGATACACCACTAGCATTATACCAGTTCTTCTAGTTTTCAAACAAACAGTGCCATGTATTACATTCCTGTTGACAGTGACATGATACAAGCAGCTTATCACTTGACAGCGATCATCACTGCGTATAAAGTGTCTTTGTTGGCACCTCATGATCTGCCCTGAAAAGACTGAACCTTGCTTAATCTCATCTTAAGGCAATTTGCAATATTGTATTGTCATGCAAGTCACTGGAAGAGTCGAAAGATTGTATTCGGCATGACGTAGAAAACAATACAGTCACATTAAAAGCAGTTAAACAAGCGTGTATACTGTTCCTAGGCAACTGGAATTTATGAATCTCGAGCATTGAATCAAGCTAATTGAATAAGGTTAACTGAGGTTCATTTAGGTGGCACGGCAGCTTAGTGGTCAGCACTGGCGGCTTGCACCTTCAGGGTCAGGGTTCGATTCCTGACTCTGGGTCTGTGCGTGTGGAGTTTGCATGTTCTCCCCCGTGCTTGGTGGGTTTCCTCAGGGTACTCCGGTTTCCTCCAACAGAACAAAGACATGCAGATTTGGCTAATTGGTGTTCCCAAATCGCATTGCCCGTGGACCTTGCTCTAGGTCGAGGAGTGTGAGGTCCTACCATGGTCGCACAATGGGAATAAATACAATGGCCCTAATTGGACTATAGAGGTTCCAAGATGGATATAACTATTAAAGTAATCCATCAGGCAAAAATCCATCATAGGAAAAAATCATAATATGCAGGAAGTGTTAGGACTGTCGCCTTGCACCTCAAGGGTCCAGGTTTGATTTCCGGGAGGTTCGATTCCCATCTCTGTGTGCATGGAGTTTGCATGGGTTTCCTCCGGGTACTCCGGTTTCCTCCCACAGTCCAAAGACATGTAGGTTAGGTTAATTTGCATTCCCAAATTGGTCGTAGTGTGTGAGTGAGTTTATGTGTGTGTGCCCTGTGATGGATTGGCACCCTGTCCAGACCCTGAAGTCTCCTGGAATAGGCTCCAGGCCCCCCGCAACCCTGAATACAGGATTAAGCGGTATAGAAGATGAGTGAGTGATAATATGCAGAAAAAAAATATTTGGAATATTAACATTTTTCTCAGTTATCCCCCCAAGCAGTCTTTTTTTCGTAAACACATGTCAAAGCAGCAATTAGTTGTAAAAAGAATTACACAAAGTCAAAGAACAGACCTTATAAGACAGGTCCTGCTCAATATTTGGAAAGAGCTAACCCAAAATTCTGCCTCAAAACCACCAATGGAGCTGGGCCCAATTTGTTTACAGACAATCGCTTAATAAGCAATAAGTGCTCAAGCTTAAGGAGCCAAGAACAGACTTGAACAAAGCAGGTGCAGGGCCATTGAGAAACTGTAGTGGTCATGCTCAAGTGACTCTAAATGGACTGGACAGATTATCTGGATTGAACCACTCACTTAAATCTCCTCGATCTGCTCCTGGCAACGGTGCTTTTGTGTAGGCCAGCGTCACTTCAAGCAGGGTCTCAGGTGCTCACTGACAGCCTGGGAGGTTTCTCTTTTGTGTGCTGGGATAAAATCAGTGCCACCGTCAAAAATGTATATTGTGAGGTTATTAATAAAAGCCTCTTTCACGTCATCTCGCTCTGTACAGAGTAATGCAGCAGTGTCTAAAGAGAAATCCGAGATCGAGGTGGCAAAGGGGACGGCAGAGGGCCAGGCAGGACGGCTCTCTCAGGAGGTCGAGCGGCTGAGGAGGCGAGTGCAAGAGCTGGAGAACGAGGTGGCCAAGCTCAACCGCATCATTGATGAGGCCAAACTTCAGGAGAGCAGGCTGGAGGAGAAAGCCAGACGTCTAGAGGTACGAGTCCTAGATATTATGGGAGATTATTAGATTATTATAACTAAGGTTAATTATACTTTTAGCTTTTCTGCAGAGTCTGAACTACTATAGGGTGGAGCATCTCTACCACACATTGCTAACTGGTTAAACATGGTATTTTCAAGTCCTGCATTTAGCTACCTAGCAATTAGTAAAGAGATAACACAGTCAGAGAGGCAAAGCATAATTTCTAGTTACGACTAGAAAAATATTGTGCGACATGTAAACGTGAACACATGATACAGTGAGTCAGACTAAATATTAAGCTAATTAGCATGTAACTATTACGTACTTCCAATACGTTATAAAACAAAGCAATCCCCAGTATCATTATTTCACTCGCGTTCTTCGTATGGTTACACGTGTCTTCCTACAATAATTGGTCCTGGGTTCTTCTCTGCAGAAAGAGAAGAGGCAAGTTGAAGAGACTCTTAATGAGGTCAAGGAACAAGAAGAAGAAATGAGCCGGGCAAACCGAGCGCTCACGGCACGCTTGGAAGAAGTTCAGGTGTGTCACAGGTCCTAATTATAATAATAATAATAATTATTATTATTATGAGGAGGATGCACAGTCCACACCTTTCATTTAGTTTCTGGAACGGAATTCTAACATTTCATGTCTTTCCTCGTTCTTAGAGAAACTTGACCAAACTGACCCAGGAGCACAAAGACCTGGAGGAACGTCTGAAGGAGGAAAGGAGTCAGAAGGAGCAGTTCAAAAACACAAAGAATGAGATCGAGGAGGAGAGGAGACTCCTAGACAGGACGGTGGAGAAGCTGCAGAGAGAGGTGAGACGCGGGGAACGCAATGTACATCTTTAGCTTTACTAAAATCATGCAATCATCAAAGGAGTCTGAGATCTATGATCAAACCATAAGGGATCGTCCAGGACTTAAGTGATACGGCTGTGATAAAGTACTTTTCCCAGCGATGTCGACAGCACATCTAGGAAATATTTTCAGTTCATTTAGTTGCATTCTTTATCGTCTGCTTCTTTCATATTCAACCTCCCCTGACAAAGCCGACTAGTGAATATAATACCTGCCCAGTCTGTGCAGGCTAACACCAGCTGTAACCGTCTGTGTGTGTGTGTGTGTAGATGTGTGAGATCGTGCAGGCGTCTCAGAGCTCCACGCAGGAGCTGCAGGAGCAGATCGACACCTACAAGGAGAAGAACAGGAGGGAGCTGGCCGAGCTCCAGAGGCAGCTGCGAGACGGGGGTCTGGAGCTCGAGAAATCTCGCATCGCTGCCAAGTCTCTGCAGGAGGAGGTTGGTTTGGGCGGGACACACAGACATACTCATCATTAACAGCTCCCCAGATCACCTGTGAACAAATGTCATACAGTATCAAGGGTCCTGCAAACCTGCGTGTGCTGTTTAATGTTTTCCCAGAAATACAAGCCTCAGGCAGCAGAGATGTTTCTATGATTGAAAGCAGGGTTTGCACATAGTCGATTGCAGGGTTTTGTGTGTGTGTGTGTGTGTGTGTGTGTGTGTGTGTGTGCACCTGTGTGTATGCGTATGCACTCTGAGAGAGAGAGAGAGAGAGAGAGAGAGAGAGAGAGAGTATACAAAATACAGTACTAAGTTGTGACAAACTCAATGATATCATACATTTGTAAGAAAACTTCTAAATAATTGAAAATATTAATAATATATGAAGAGACTTGTGTGTGTGAGTGTGTGTGAGGTCTCGCTTCGGCAGGCCATTGTAAACATGTTTCTCCTTTAAAAGTGCCTCAGAGGTCAGAGCTATTGAAATATTATGTGGCGAGTAGGAATAACACACACACACACACACACACACACACACACACACACACACACACACACACACACACACACACACACACACACACACACATTAAGATAACCTTGACGGTTTGTCAGCTTTTATAATGTGTTGTTATTGTAAAAATGCCTCAACCTTGTTTAGAAAGATTTTTGGACTGTAGTTTAAAAATGGTTTGTTCGGCATGGAGCACGCAACAGGAAAGTGCAGACGAGTTCATTTAAAACATTTCGACTAGAAATATTCATGTGAAAACATATTTTTCATAACTTTTCATATTTTCATTCTCCTTCTACTTGCTGCGCTGCTCTCTGAGGCCAGAGTTCATATGACTCCTATTGCGACTCCTCAGGATGATTCGGCCCTGATTGAGTCAGATGTTCTCTTGGGGCTTCCTGAAGGTTCTCACTTTCAAGCCGGTCCCAGTACCCGAGCAGTTTCAGAGGAATGTTGTTTTATTCTTTGTTAAGCCACACCGTGACCTATGAATCATTCAAGTATTTTTGAAAAAATGTAACATACTGTAGGGCAATAACCGGTTACAGTACAGATGATCAGGCGGTGATTAGTCTACTGGTGATGCTGAATGCTGAGTGGATGGAACGGACGAGAGGGGAAATGAGGTCGCTGCGAAGGATATTACACAAACAAGCAATTTTGAAATTGTTCGCTGTAGCCATCCCTCGTGGCTTTTCCACAGTAATGTATGTATAATGTAGATACTGGGAACAATTTCAATTTTTTTTTTTTTTTTGATGGACCTAAAGATTTAAAGTTTTAAAACCTTTTTTACAAATGAGAATGAATTCATAAATTTAACAAAAATATGTTTTGCAAAATCCTTGATTGACTTCCCAAAAACTACCTCAAACAGGTTTTGCCATTGGATTCGTTGTATAGGGAAACGTGTCAAACCCCTGTCCACGATGCTCCTTTGTACACCGTAGATGCAGCAGATTTTTTTTCCTCACTTAAAAAATAATGACGCAGTCCTAAAAAACTGTAGCATTTCTAAAGATCTAACCCATTTCGCACTCAACAAACCCAGTGACCTTTGACCTCGGCTGATGGGATGCAGGCAGCCCATCGCCACCCTGGCATGTGTGGAATGTTATTGTTTGATATGGGAATAGTGAGGTCTTCAAACGGGCCTGCTGTGAGGAACACGGTGCCGAAAAACTGAAGTGGAGAGACGGCTACTTCACATAATCAGCTCTATCCAGCCCCCCCAGCCCTATCTAACTATCTAATATGCATATGTGTGTGTGAGTGTGTGTGAGTGTGTGTGAGTGTGTGTGAGTGTGTGTGTGAGTGTGTGTGGACTCTTCTGTAAGTTTGCATGAGGCTGTTGGAAAGCATGCAAACACAATAGCAATGATAAAGAGAACATATGTAACACGCAGGCCCTTCCTCTGTACACAGCTGTGTGTGTAGGAAGAAGAGGATTTTTTGTTTTGCTGAGATGGGCGAGTCCGAGTGTTGACCCGCTGACTCCTCTTCCCTTGAGATTTTCATATAATACACACGCACTTTGCGCTGATGCACACACGTGAACTCCGTTGTTCATGCAGCTGCATCCTCAGCTCCGATACGACTTTGCTTCGTCTCCCTCAACACACGGCCTTAATCACTCACATTTTTCACACTCTTATTACACATAATGTGTTTAGACTACCGGCATTATCTGCTGCCTTTCTGTTTTACACTTTTTTCTCATTTCCAGATTGCTTCCATATAGTCTGAACACTTAAAACACATTCGTGCAAATCCGACATGAACCGCATCCGGAGGTGGTTTGAAATCCGATTCAGATCAGATGTGTCTCAGGCTGGCCGCACTACCCTCTCCAATCGCATTTCAAGACGTCCAAGATAACGAGGACAGTACGGACGTAGGTCCATGGACGAAGATTGTGTGGGAGTTGCTCTAGACAGCGATATGACCTGAAGGATGAAATGTGATATCTGCACTCTAAACAGTCTTGTTGTTATCTGTCTTGCCAGCATTCCAGGTCACATGCGACAGTGTAACAACACCACCCTTGTCATTACCATAGCAACCAAAACAAAAAGTCGACACTGTGTCATATTTGGGATAACCAAAACCAAACCCGATGGGATCACTTTGAAATAACAGTCGGTTCTAAAGGTCAGATTTGTGGAACAAATTGGATGTGCCTGCAGACTGAACAATCACAATCTTTCTTTGGAAGAAGTTTGCCACATTCAGGCATTTATCCAAAGTGCGTTGACGTTTCCGTCTAGATGCACGTCTTCCTCGATCTCTGAGAGATAGTGGGACGATATTAAGGCCATCCTGAACAGGAAGAACAACAATGAACAAGTGAAAGATGCTGTAATACAAGCCTGGAAAAGCTTCACAAAGAAAGGCTGCAACTTGATACAGTTACTGAAAGCAAGCAACCAGATATTAAGTGTTATTTACATCAGATATCTGTTCGTATACTTTCTGGCAGGATATAGCACTAAAATGAAAGCTGAAATCTAGTCTCTCGTCTCATACCCAACTTTTAGTCTTGTGCGTGTGTATAGCAAAACCAAAAGCACTGAGCGCTTTATACAGAGACTATTTCATTTGGGCTGAAAGTCCCTGAAAGTAGGAGTAAATGTCTCATTGTCTCGGAGTACATTTTTGTGCGTGTGTGTTTAGGTGGGCCAGCTGGAAGAAGACCTTCGGCTTTGTAAAAGAGACCGAGACGAGGCGGAAGAGCGAGCGAAACGTTTGCAACAGAAGGTCTTTGAGCTGGAAGTGGATGCGGATACCAGAGTGCAGAATAATGACAAAGCCAGACAGATCAAACAGTTAGAGGTACACACACACACACACACACACACACACACACACACACACACACACACACACACACACACACACACACACAAACTGCGTCTGACACAGTCATAGAACATGGAATTCTCAGTTACTGTAGGAACATCCGTTTACCTGGAATTCCGGTACACACACGCAGTCAAGGGTCACCTGATTTCATCTAGATCTGTGGCAGTTCTTGGGATGTTCGGGGAATGAAGGATTAGGAACTTTTTATTTTAGTCCACACGGTCAATGCAAATATTACTTTCAGCACACACACATACACACACATATAGTATACAGACACACTTGCTCTCTGCTCAGTGTCCCGGTCTCTTAACCACAGGTTTCTTTTTCTCTCTGTAAACAGAACACAAACACACAAATAACACTCCATTAATGAGCCACAGGTGGAACGCATGACCTTTACCAGACTGTCGATCTTGGATTCAGATAGCCGTCATATACAGTACTGTGCAAAAGTCTTAGGCGACATATTACCTGTAGTACAAATTTTGTTATATAAGTTTATTAGGTTTGCATGAAAATAGAAAAGAGTTACCAAAAGAACTCATATTCTCCAGCATGCTCAGTAAAACCTAAAACTGTTTTACTTAGAATCCTCGATACACTACCGCTTATGTTCAAGCGAAAAGTTTCCACACCAAATATTGACCGTTTATTGTTTATGTTATTACTTAGTGCTTTTTATCGACGTTTCTTTTAATGTAGAAATGTTTTCAAAAGCATCATTGCATCTGGCTTTTGTTTGGATGTTCCCAAGACAGCTGTTAGGTTTTACTGAGCATGCTGGAGGATATGAGTTCTTGTGGGAACTTCGCTCCGTTCTGTTTTCATGCAAAACCCAGGAGTCGACATTCTTGATTTTTTTTTTTTTTCCCCATCTGAGAACTGGTCTGTCCTGTAATATGTCGCTTTCTTTACAGGCATGCAAATCTTCTTCTGTAGTGTTATTTATTCATTCATTTCAGTGTATCTTTGTAGGGAATGGTCTTGTACATAATAATGCAGACATATGTATAACAAAATCTGTACTACAGATACTATGGCGCCTAAGACGTTTGCACAGTACTGTATATATGACCTTGCTCTAATCCGCCGTATTTTCTGAGCAGAAAACTTGGAATGTGGTTAAAGCAGGACCTGTCGATAAAGGGATTTCTGATTACATTTCATTTTGACAAAATCTATGCAAATGAGTGAGTCCCAGTTACACCGACCTACGTATTAGAAGGCAGGAGGATATGCGCACCATTTCAATTCATATTTTCATAGATGTTTGTTTTGCAGTAATCTACTGTATGTGTGCTTCGTCCTGCAGGACCAGGTATCTCATCTGGAGATGGAACTGGAGGAGGAGAGACAGAGCGCGGACGTGCTGATGGACAGAATCGATCGAGGCAGAGAACAGGTGAGAGTCTCTCACAACACACAAGTTCTTTAGAACCCGGGATCAGGGCGCGGTTAAACTCTAAACAGTATGTAAAACTAATACGTATGTAAACCCATTATAACTGCACACAGGCCGCTCTGTGAACGTCCATCCAGCCTTGTTTTCCGTCAGCACCGTGTGTGAGACGGATTTGTATGACGGGATATCGTACTGTAAGAGGATCTTTGTGTAATCGGCCCGCTTTGGCAGGACGTCCCATCATGTAACATCGCCTGTCCAATTTTCATGCATCAATTAGGAGCTCTTTCTAACGCAGTGCCTCAGCCAGAATGCGCGAGACGCCTGGCTGCTCAGATTAGCAGGCGCCTGTCTTCACTCTACCTCGATTGATGAAACGGTAGATTTGGGAATCCCAAAGTAGGAGTTTCACATTTGCATGTCGACCCACTCGCCTTTCAATCTTTAGAATATGAAATTCATAATATTCAGATGGAGTTGATCTGCGTAGGATTGGACGGAACAATGTTAATTCGTTTCGAAAAATGAGCTGCTTATACGTTTTTGGAGCATGTGTGTGTGCGTGTGTGCGTGTGTGTGTGTGTGTGTGTGTGCGCACACAATAGGGGGGTAGGCCCATTTTGGAAACAAGCCGGTTATTTTGGGCTCCACGCCGAGGGGATGTTTACACCATAAACTTTTGGCCTGTTTCAGCTTCACATGGCTTCTTCTGCGCGTATTGTTTTCGGAGAAACTTCTTTCCCAATGACATAATCGGGTCCATGGACACTGACACACCTGTAGAGAGGCATTCATCGTGGCTACGATGTGCCAAATCTGGATCCGACTTGAGCTAATGATAAATAGATGAGGGAATGCAGGAGCGTAGCCGGTCTGGAATAAGAAAAACGGAGCCAAAAAAAAAAAAAAAAACAGTCACAATGGGGTGAGTTTCCGTAGAAACAGTGGAGTGCTGTAAAGGTTTAGAGGGAAGTAGATTATGGGAATGAGGGGTATTAAAGGGGCAGTGGGGTGGGGGTAGAGAGAGAGGGGGGGGGGTGCTGGTAACAGGATGGGCACACCTGAGACCCATGGCACCAGGTGCAAAACGAGAATGTCTTAATAAGAGTAATCTCCTGCCCCTCTCTCTCTCTGCGTCTCTCCGATGGGTTTCCGCGTGCGTGTGAGTGAGTGTGTGCGAGTGTGTTGGTGTGCTGTGCTCTGCTGAGTCGGCGCCCTGCAGCGCAGCGTAACACGCGCACCCCATCGCTCACCGCTGAGACTCGCTGTCACACACTAATTGGCATAAAATATCATCCTCCATTACTGCCTCGTGCCAGCAGATAGTCGTCCTCTCATTGTTTCCGTATCAATCTAACTCTAATAGTGTGTTCCGTCCCGTCTGTCCGCATCACTCAGTGCACTTCTGTCCTGTTCAGCTGGACACATCACATAGAACAGCTGTAGGGTATATCTTAGGGCTGTATGTACCAGTCTTATCTGTATGTACACTGAACGCATTATTTCGGAAATGTACTGCAGACGTCTGCTTTAACTATTGAACTCTGTCTTTAATTACAAATTTAAGTTCGATTTGGAGAAATATTATTGTCAACTTGCTTAATGTGGAGAATTTCTAATCACGTTTATATATCACAGTAGAAGGATGATAAACTCAGCGAACATACAGTACTGCATACTGTCCAAAAGTCTTGCCCCCCCCCCCCCCCCCCCCCCCATTTCTTCATATTTTGTTTCCAAATAGCCAGACGTTCTTGTATTTTTCGAATGTTGTTTTGAGGAATAGTTCTCCAGGCTTTCCAGAAGGACTTTTTGCCGCTCATTTATTTATTTATTTTTTGCCGCTCGTTTTTGTCTTTCGTTTTCAATCCAGTTCAGGAATGTTTCTTGTTTGTACAGTGACCTATGAATCATTCGAGCATGAAAAGCATCTAACTAGAAACAGGTGCAGATGATGACAGACGATCAGGCCGGTGATTAGTACACTGCTGATGCTGAATGCTGATTGGTTGGGATGGACGAGGGGGGAAATGAGGTCGCTGTTACATAATCGGATGATTTTTAGATTGTATCGTTTGCATCCCATTTCTTTTATTTAATCTGTATCATATTCATTTAATTCAATAGAGATGAAGCGTGACTTCAAGGTGAGATGCGATGGAGGCACAAGAGCACTGCAGACAGCAGTGTCGTCCCAGTTCAGTCAATTTGGCTATTTTAAAGAATTTCATTAAAGGGAAGTGTTTTCGAGAATGTAGCCTGGCTAGAATTTCGAAGAGCAGTTCAGCGGAACCTAACCTTTTCACCTGAACTGGAAAAAAAAAAAAAAGCTAATCGGTACTGAGAACGTTCGGGTAATTATACTGTAAATTTCCTTCATCAGGCGACTCTAAAAGGAAATGTCAACATTTACTGTCTGGGATTTTTTTCCTATATATCATTTGTTTACAGTGCAATACGTGTTGTGGTGTGTGTGTGTGATTGGGTGTAATGGTGTGTGACAGACGGAGCAGTTGAGGAGTGAGCTGCTGCAGGAGAGAGCCAGCAAGCAAGACTTGGAGTGTGATAAGATTGCCTTGGACAGACAGGTAAACATGAAAGGCCTCTTTCACAGGGATTCCCAGTGGGATTGCAAAAGACGCCTTGTTCTTTTTTTACATGGGCTTTCTGGAAGAGTAAATTTCCGACCTATAAGAGATATCGGTGCAGGCTTAAAAAGTTTTTATGCTTGGCCAAACACTCCAAATCTCCAAATCAAGCCACTAAAAATCGATCGTCTCTTAATGAATTTATAAAGCTTATACGAGCATGGATATAAGGATGTTATTTTTGCGGTACTGACGCTACACCGTTGTTAATAGAATAAGGACCTGAAGAGCAGGATATCTCATTTGGAGAGCTCGCAGAAGTCTACTAAAGAGGGACTGGTGGTCCAGCTAGAGAGCCGTATCCAGGAGCTGGAAGAGAGACTGGAAGCAGAAGAAAGGTTGGACACTGCTATAACAGTAGGGAAAAAAATCGAACTGGATGAAGATACTTACCTGTGTAACGTTGTGTTGGACAGGGAACGTGCAAACCTGCAGCTGGTGAACCGGCGGTTGGATCGTAAGGTGAAGGACATGTTGATGCAGATGGATGAAGAGCAGCATTCGCTACAGGATCAGAAGGACCAGGTGAGCACAGTCACATTGTCTTCACTACTGCCTTCACATTACACCAGCTCGAGTCTGTGAGTTGAACTCGTATGGCGCTGTGCGTGCAGCTAACCCTGCGCATGAAGGCTCTGAAGAGGCAGATGGACGAGGCGGAGGAGGAGATCGACCGGCTAGAGCACAGCAAGAAGAAACTCCAGAGGGACCTGGAGGAGCAGCAGGAGGCCAATGAGCAGCTCCAGAATCAGCTCAAGGCATTGCGCAGTGAGATAAGGTAACCAGAACTCGTTTGAAACAATAAGGCATCTTAATTAACTGAATGCACAGAGATAGAGATAGACATAGAGATGTATCCACAATGCGTACATTCAGCTCAGCTTCTGCAATGCCAATGTACCTGTACGTGACATGAATTCTCTACCGTCACTGAGCCTGGATCAGTATAAAAACACAGATCAGGTGAAGCCATTAGTACTTTATGACAAGCGCCGCTCTTGGTGAGAAAGTAAACAGTAATAATGTCAAAGATAACTACGCGTGATAAGAAGTTGGCAGATCACGAAAGCTGAACCTCTGCTTCCTTCCAAAGACGAAAGAACAGCTCGGCTCCCCTCATTAACAACGTGGATGACGACGACGACGAGGACGACGACATCAGCACCGACGGAGAGACCTACTTCAGCTCGTCGTTGGGGTATAAACGCTCCAGCAGTCAGGACGCTATCATTAACGCGTACTCTCTCTGAGTGAGAACTGGGAATGTTTATCCTACACTATCTGTGTTTAATGTAATGTTTTGTAAGTGCATTCTTTTGAAGTCGTGCCTATTAAAGCAACAACATGATAAGGATGTTCTGTAATTTATGAATGACCGGGAATATGAAGTAATGACATATTGAAGGGCAGTAAATACCACTGAACTGGCTTTGTACTACTCTTACACACACACACACACACACACACACACACACACACACACACACACACACACACACACACACACACACACACTATATATATATATATATATAAACTGTGTGTGTATACACAGTAGACTGTTACTTGTAGTATACTTGTTATATATAAAATTTTTACACACGCACACACACACACACACACACACACACACACACACACACACACACACACACACACACACACACAACACACACTCTCCAAATGCAACCTGTCTTACGCTGCTCCTCCTCTTTTGTGCATTTTTTATTTCCTTTTGCAATTTTCTTACCAATCACCTGTTAACCTCTTCAAAGCTCTAAACTCCACTGCACACTTATGCAAAATGTAAAATAATAAAAGCCCCTGATTTGAACCGCGGGTTCAACATGGTGTGTTATGAAGTGACCAGCAGTGTTATAACTGTAATATAAAAACCACTCGATTTATAATATCTCATACAGTGTTTTTCATTGATACTTTATGCATTTTATCTAACGGGAGCTTAAAATCTGCGTTCGTGTTAAAGCACTGGATATGTTTAGTTTCAATCTAATCATTTGTCCATTCAGCTCTAACAGTTCCCTCGTCAGTCAAGTTAGTGTGTGTGTGTGTGTGTGTGTGTGTGTGTGTGTGTGTGTGTGTGTGTGTGTGTGTGTGTGTGTGTGCACGTGTATAGCTGGTTGTGTTGATAATGTGCAACTGTGGAGTGGATGTACAATATGAAACATAATATCCACCTGTTCTTCACAAGCAGGAACAGAGACAACAAGAACGAGAACAGCACTGTGGAAGGGAACACAATGCTGTGGAACAGTGAAGGAATGTAGAGTTTTATGACTGATCTCTGATTTATTAATATATCCTAGAGGTCCGATAGCTCATTCGGGTTATTAGGTCTATGTGGTTCAGAACAGGGAGAAACACAAGCTGCAGTATTGCTGCGGGCCCATAGGAATGGAGTCTGGCACTCCTGGTTCAAACAATGATGGAATGAACTTGAGCAACCTTTATCACTGAGCAGGGTAAACTCTACTGTTTGATCTGGCTTGACTGTGGTCCACTATTCATATCCACTGCTAAAGCATTAACGTGATTTACTATGGGAGTCGTCATCTGTTCGTTTTTATTACATACAGTATATCTGTGTTGACAATCTGTTGTTTTTTTTTTTGCAATACACTGTGATTACTTGCACTGTACATTGTATCAAGCCTTTTATTTTTGACGTATTTACATAAACATTCTGTGTAAAATGCCTAATTTGGGATTCCTCCGTGTGAAGGAATTTCTTCAACTCCGATCGCGCCTTTTACACAATAAGGCAGTGCATTGAATAATAAAGCCAGCTAGGTATGGGGCCAATACTTAAATCTTGCTCACCTATGGAGCTATAGAGAGAGAGTGTGATAAAGTGCTGGCCACATTCCTCCATATTATTGCAGTCACACAATTCAAAGAATCGCAGCTTATATATAAATATATTAAAAAGATTTTTGTTTGTCTTACTAGTTTTAATGATGTTTGTCTTAATCTGGAAGAAAAATGAACAAATCCTGCCACTACCTCTATGTATGCATTTATATTTTGTAGACTAAAAGCAGAAAAAATGAAATAAAACTACAAATAGTTAATCACAGTTCTGCGTCTGGTCATATATATAATGTTTAATTTCATGCTGCACATGTCATTAATATTATAGGTGAATATAATACCCATATACTACTGTATACCTACCCTATAGGTTGACGTCATTCCTTGTAGGTTCCCTTCATCTTACCCATCAGTGAAAATGGAACAGTACATGATTTTCAGCGATCAGATATTATTTAAATTTGTACCCAGCACAAATACTGGCCTAGCAAAAAAAAAAACAAAAAAAATGCTATTATGTGCAAGTAAATCATAAAACTTTACTTTTTCCAGACATAGTGAGTATAAATAATCCTATAATCCTTCACTGTGTCAAATCCCAATAGAACTGCTGCACCTGATACACTTATATCCCAGTTTAGTGCTCAGAATGATCCCCCTACACCAACATTGTTAATCAGTGATGTGTGTGTGTGTGTGTGTGTGTGTGTGTGTGTGTGAGGAAGAGGCTGAGCAAGATATTCTGAGCAGGTATTCCGTCTAAGATCAGCTGTGAAAATGATTTTGAATCCTAATAATATTTTCACTAATGTGAGTAATATTATTGCAGTCGACTTCCCCACCATTTCCATCTTTCACCCAGTGACCCATTTTGCGCAGCTGTGTCAACACTGCGTGTTCTTTAAAGCTTGTGTGTTTTTCCCTCGCCCTTATATTCTTTATGTTCCATGTGTGATCTGCGTACTGGACTCACTGTTTTGGGGTCAGACAGCCTGAAGCCTGAAAAAGACAGAGGAGCAGGGAGGCCCAAATCAACCCCTTATGTTCAGCCGCATGCTGGAATGCAGGGGGGGGGGGGGGGTGAGGTGGGACTGCCTTTAGGAACTCTGGTCTCATCCTTTTCTCTAACGCTTTACAGCTGAGAAGAGAAAAAGAAAAGCCGACAGATACGAGGCATTCTTAGCCAGGCAACAAAAGCTCTGAGGCTATTGTTCAGGTCTGGCCAGCATGGGTGGTGGATTTTTTTTTTTTTTTAAAGAACAAAACTGACAACCCTGCTGATGTGAATAAATTATTTCTACCTACGTGTCCACCCATTCCAGAAAATTCTAGAATCATTTTATTCTTCTTGTGAATAAATATTATATTTCACTCTATATAGTTTATATAGAGTGAAATAACATGATGCTTTTTTTTTATTAATACACTTAAGAACTCAATATGCTGACATTTTATATGGCTCTCTGCTGCCCCCTGGCTGCACATTTGTAGCATGGTTCTTATCAGATCCAAAGGAACTTTCAAAGGGGGGAAATCGCACTTTACAGTTTTCACTATAGAAAAACACACTTGGTGTCTGATATTTGCTTAATGTGGCAAGTAAATGGAAGAATTTCTCACTTAGAATGTTTTATAAGTAGAAGTGTTCTTCTATAGTTTTGCTTTCTGCACGAGATTGGGCTCTCATAATATAAAAATTGTGCAAAAAAAGATAATGATTGTTGTCCAGTTTGGCTCATTAACATGGTACAACTTTGTCTATTTTACTAATTTGATCTCATACTAAGTAGAAAACTCTTTAGCTGGTTAATTAATTAAATAAACTGTGTCCCCTTGATGCCTACACGTGTTCCTGATGAGCGAGCAAGTGAATCCTGACGGAATGCAGTGTCCCTGAACACGTGGGCTTTAGAGCTGTTCTGTGTGTCAGCAGTGTGAATAGAAAGAGAAAAGCAGAGCTGCAGGCCATCACCGTTCTTCTGTCTCCCATGCATTGTGTCTGAAAGCTGCTATTCATTTCACTCCTGGCAGAGTGTGAAGTGTGTCTCAGCTCTCAGTGTGAGTTATGTTCCCTTTCTTTGCTTTATGACAGCCACAATGAGGGAGGAAACACAGCGGCAATGCCTCGGCTACTTCGCTTCACAACCTTTTCATGCATCTCCTTCTTTTTTAGGTCTTTCATTTTTTTACTGTGCATTTTCATTTTTTTTCTCTTGGATGGGTTTTTTTGCTTATCCTTCCAATCTCTTTCCATTTGCCATGGCTTTTTTTCTTTCATTTCAATTGCATTGCTATTGATCATGTTCATTTTTACTGTACATGATTGTTTAATCTTAACACAGGCATAGATGATCTAAAGCAACAGCATCTACAGAATGAGGAATATGTGGGAACCGTTACTGTATAGTAACAATAAGAAATCGTGTGATTCACTGTTTATTACCACTTCAGACGTTGAAAATTCTTGGAAACAAACAAGAAAGAATATCAATGAACAATAAACCAGTGAATCTCAGAAGACTACATTGGGTTCCTCTCCTGTCAGCCAAGAACAAGAAATCTGAAGCTACAGCGGTCAGAGGATCACCCATACCTAAAAGACTGGGAAAAGGCTTAAAAGAGTTTTATTTCCTCTTAACAGCTCGGTTTTAGTGAGTATCTGCCCACTGTGGCCCAGATTCATCCTGCTCTTGGGTGACAGAAGTGGATCAGAAGTGAAACCCAATGTGGTCAGCTCCTGTTGAAGCTCATTCACCTCAAGGTTTGATGTTCTGTGTGTTCTGGGATTTTTTTATTTTTTTTTTGCACACACCACATTTTAAAGAGTGATTGTGGATTGGTGGCTCAGTGGAAGTTTTTTTGTCTGCCCTGCGTAAGGCACAGGTTCAATGCCCAAACCACAGCCACTGGATGCAGTTCCGGTCCCAAGGCCGGATAAAATGGGAGGTTTGCTTCTGGAAGGGCATCAGGTGTAAAACTAGTTTTTTTAATCGTCCAATCCAATAAAAAAATGGATTGTGGCGACTCCCACAGGAGCAGCCTAAGGACTTAACAACAACAGTTACTGTGACCTTCTGGTTGGTTTTAACCAAGCTGGCCCAGAGGATCAGCAGCAGTTATATAAATACTCAAAACAACCCATCTGGCCCTAACAATCGTGCCCTAGTCCACATCACTGAGATTACAATTTCCCCCATTACCCGAAGCTGCTGTCTTTTGTCTGCATGAATTTATTCATTGCACCGCTGGTGTCTGATTGGATGATTAGATAATTGAATAGGTAATGAATGAGTAAGTTTACAAGTGTTCTTAACAAAATGTTCATGTGCATGTTGTGAGTCATAAATGACAAGTTGCGAGTCAAGTCTGAAGTCTATTTTTATGCAACTTAAGTGTGATTCATGCTCGAGTGCCCTTCTTTGGTACAGAGTGTACATACAGTATGTGTGCCAGGTGTTTTTCAGTATTTGCCCTTGCCTTTTCTCTTGAGCTTAGCGATGAGCTATTAGCTTAACAAAAGCTATTGTTTTCTGTAAGTTGGGGTGTTAGCGATGATTTTTAGCACGACTAAAGTGTTTTATAAGTATAAGTGTGTTTGTGTAAGTTTTAAAAAACTATTTTACTCCTTAGTAGCTTTTAATGTAAAAAAAAATCATACAAATAATAATAATAATAATAATAATAATTAATAAAAATAAACACTCGGCTGTGAAATGGGCTCATGCCCAAGCTTTCAGTATCAGTGTATTGAGAAAAAAATTGTCCCTACTTAAAACCCACTGTAAAATATTTTAAGGTGTGTTTCTATTGAAACATTCCTTAGCAAAACTGCCTTTTGCAATATTCATCGTTTATTAATTAATTAATTAATTAATTAATTAATTTATTTATTTATTTATTTCTTCATATGCTTGAACTTGTTTTCATCCAGTTAGAAGAAAGTTTCTCAGTTCTGACTACTTATACAGATGATAACTGAAGGTCACTGGCAACTGCAAATTGCAAATTGAGAGGTCGTCTAAATATTACGCTTTGCTTTACCGCTTTGTCCTGTATACAGAGACTACGGGGGGCCTGGAGCCTATCCCGGGAGACATAGGGCACGAGCTGGGGTACACCTTGGACAGGGTGCCAATCTATCGCAGGACACACACATACACTCTCGCACAATATGAAAAATTTTTTGGGAACGTCAGTTAACCTAACCTGCAAGTCTTTGGACTGAAGAACATGCAAACTCCATGCACACAGAGGCGGGAATCGAACCCCGACCCTGGCGGTGCAAGGCGCTATTACACATTGCTTTTAGTTATATTCTATTTTTTTTATTATTGGAAACTATAAGCTATATGCATTTCTGAAACTTGACTGTCTAGTATTTACACTGAACTCTGACGTTAAACGCTCTTCTGACATGATTGAAAGAAGTTTCTTTTTAAAAGCTGTTATCAGCAGGAAAGAATGTCTAGTATTTGAAGTACCGTAGCACGCTGCTGAATGCCTCGAGGTCCTGTGCGGTTTCATGGTCAAATGTCACACCAGGAACTGTGTTTTTCTCACTCTCTGTGCACAGACAACACTCTATTCAAGAACACTTCATGCCCTATTCATCTGAGCTAAGAGGGAAAAGAGCCATCTTTCTGGCTTAGACACTAAAATACAAACTTTACTATAAATATCCACCTGTAGAGACAGCATTCATGTTTACTGCAAACCGTTTCCAGCACATTCCACAAGCTGGTGTGATAAACCGGCTTCTGGATATGTAATCTGCCCACGATTTACCTGCTTGTCATTGTGTACATGAACAGGCCGATGCCGCATTAGTGCTGTTGAGCAAAGGTGTGTTCAGCTTTTGCTCTCATGGAAGCTATGCAGTGAGTCTGTTTTGCCGCGCTCATAGCTGAGCTCTCCGATGGCCGATGTGTGAGCCGCGTTTCTGTTAATCTTGCTCTTCCAGTATGGGAACTGAACAGGCTTGGGGAAAAAACGCCCACATTTTAAACAATGCGGTAACACAGATGGTAAATACAAGGTAAAGAATTCCACAGACAGGTGGCCTACAGGGTCTGCAGACGCAATTTATACAAAATGGACAGAATATAATTGTGAGTCGTATAAGCAGAAGCAAGTATTAATGTAAAGTACAGTATCCATGTTTTGCTCTTAGGATTTTTTCCCCTATTGTGGCCTTTTTAAAGTTTGCTATCATTGCAAAAAAAAATGGAGAACTCCACCATGTCTGTGTTTCGTTATCACGTTCTCATAAGGACAAAATTATACACTATAATGACTGATGACTCTGAAAGATGATAGTACAGAAACTATAAATTATGCCCTGGTGTCGACTCCCATGTCCTGACTTGGCTGAGTAGCAAGTGTTTCTGGGTCAACAGAAATGAAGTGTAAATGAAATATGATGATCCACTTACAAGAATGAGGTTGCTACTACAATAGTGCGTGAAGGATTATAAGCTTGATAGTGAGCATTGCTACTGGATTCAGTGACACCCTAAGCATAGACGCAGATTTAAGAGGTTCATAGTTTAACTGAGTATAATTAATAATTAATATGTGTACTCTTATTCAGCTGCCGTATTCAGGTTAATGTTGTTCATATTTTCCGCGATGAAGTTCTAAGAAATGTATAAACGCCACCTCTAGTATGAGGCCATATTGAAAAGAAAAACATGACATGATTTTGCCATGAATTTCTATTAAAACCATTATTTTATAATTTTAAATACTTTGACTATCTGGTATAAAAGCTACTGCAGTGGTTCACGGTCATGTTTAATCTCCATCATGGGCAGAATGGTGTATAAGGAATGTGCGTAGCATCTGTCCTTCCCATGGACACTTTACTCTCCATCAGAAATGACGGAAAAGCTGTTTCATGTCTGCCATATTTATAGTTTAAACATTACGTCCTACAAACCATTACACTAATTACTGTGCATGTTTAATAAATGGCTGCGTTGCTTAATACAGCTGTATTGTCAGTCATTTCATTATCTGTTCATAAGTAATAATCTGCAAATCTAAATCACATCTTGAGCCTTTAAGCTATAAGTCATGTCCTAAGTCAACATGAGTAATATATTGGAGCTTTACCTGTATAATAAACACTTTCACAGTATGCTAGAATTGCTACTTGAACTGCCCTCTGAACCATCCATCTGAATCACAAATCCCTTTCGAACCCCTGGTCAAGTGCACGAAACAAGTGTGAAACAAGGGATTGTAACTTACACCCTACATAGCGCACTAGCTTCCCATTCATCCATCTTCAAACGCTTATCCAAAGTCGGGTCGAGGGGGTAGCAGTTCCAGCAGTGAACCCCAAACTTCCCGTTTCCCCAGCCACCTCTGCTAACTCTGACTGGGGAATCCCGAGGCGTTCCCAGGCCAGTGTGGAGATACCATCTCTCCATCTAATCCTTGGTCTGCCCCTTGGTCTCCTTCCAGCTGGACGTGTCAAGGACACCTCCATAGGGAGGCATCCTGGTGACATCCTTACTAGATGCCCGAACCACCCCAACTGACTCATTTCCACGCAAAGGAGCAGTGGCTCCACTCTGAGTGTCACATGGATGACTGAGCTTCTCATCCTATGTCTAAGAGAAAAGCCAGCTAGCCTTCTGAGTAAACCCATTTCAGCCGTTTGTATTTGCAATCTTGTCCTTTCGGTCATGACCCAACCAACGCTCACGACCTTAGGTGAGTGTTGGAACGAAGATCGAGAGGTAGATTGAGAGCTTTGCTTTGGCTCAACTCTCTTTTTGTCACAACAGTGCGGTAAAGTGACTGCCATACCGCCCCTGCTGCTCTGATTCTTCGGCCAACCTCACATTCCAATGTTCCATCACTCGTAAACAAGACCCCGAGATACTTAAACTCCTTCACTTGAGAACCAGATTTCGAGGTGCTGATCCTCATCCCTGCCGTTTCACACTCAGCTGCAAACCGATCCAGCAAGCGCTGCAGGTCACAGACGGATGATGACATCAGGGCCACATCGTCTGCAAAAATCAGCGATGCAATCCTTAGCCCACCAAACTGGATACCCTCTCCTCCACGGCTGCGCCTTGATATCCTGTCCATAAAAATCACAAACAGGATTGGTGACAGGCCACAGCCCTGGCAGAGGCCAACACCCTCTGGAAACAAGTCTGACTTACTGCCAAGAATCCGAACACAGCTCTCACTTTGGGTCGTAAAAGGATTGGGTGGCCCTGAGAAGTGACCCTCTCACCCCATACTCTCGCAGTACCTCCCACAGAAAATCCTGAGGGACCCGATCATATGCCTTATAGAGCATATAAAGCATATAAGGCATATTATAAGGCACATGCACCTTAGAGTACACGTTCGCAGGGCTTTCCATTTTACGAAATGTAGGATTCAACCATGAAAGCCTGGATGTTAGCTGATCTTCTAAAACGGAAAAAAGTTGAAATATAAAGTATAAACCTTGTACTGTATGTTTCACAGGATTGTCCGCCACCTCCATAGTTTATTCTCTTCAACTTTTGGCTACATACAGTAGTACTGGCAAGAATTGAAAACTACTTTCATCCCTATTAATGACACTAGCTGTTGGTCACCAGCACTGCCAGTCATGGTATATTAGTTCCCCGGTCATAGAAGGATATTCAAGGAACAAAATAAGTGGTTAAATAAACAAATCGTCTGTTGATAATATATGATATAACTATATGTTTAGAAAAAAAATGTATTACACATTATTCCATGAAAGAAAAACCTTAGTCTTAGCCTTTCACCTATTCCAATATCCTTTGTTTTTATTGTACACATTATACTACATCCTTCCAGGTGGCAGGTTTCCTATAATCTCCCTCATAAACAAAGCATTTCCACCCACAAACCTGGTGCCCAGTTGATGTGTTTTGTTTTTGCCTTCCGCACCATTTATCAGCCACATGATTGGCTGATTAGATAATGGCATGACTGAGTAGGTGTACCGGTGTTCCACCAACAAAGTGCTCAGTGACTGAACAGTTCTATGTTTTAAAAACGTCTCAAGCTTTTGTTCCCTAGTGTATGCTAATCCCAACTCATAAAAATGATAATAATAATATTTAAAAAAGCTCATAACTGTTAGCTTTATTAAAATGAACAATATATTTTTTTAACCAAATATAGCAGGCGGGGAAAGTAGGTTAAAAATTCTGCCATTCTAATTAATGTGCCATAGTAAATCCAAATATTAGCTAATGTGGACGATGTTTGTCTTGTTAATGACAGTAACATCACGCCAGCGCTAAGGCAAACTTAATGAACCTGTCTGGGTGTGTGTGTTTTAAGTGTCCTATGAAGTTTGATGTAGTTGATCCATTGTCTTTTGACGTTAATTGGCAAAGCTTACTAGACAGAGTGCAAAAAAATAATAAAATCCATCCACTTGAAGATTGATTTGATGATAAGTAACATAGAAAACTCTAGAACTCTAAACTATAGAGCTGGACTCTGAGCTGGATCCAATTGGCAATGTTTGTATTTTTGAAAAAAATAATATATATAAGGGCATCAAATCAATGAAGAAAATAAATTATTTCCCACATTCATTACACATTGCAATCATCTTTTTCAACATATGACACTTCTGCCGAAACCATAAGGGCTTTTTCTTTTGTAAACTTTCACACATGGCATGTTGGGAGTAATAATGGAACGATTTATTGTTTACGATCTATCATCAATGACCACTGTGCTAATCTTAAGTTATCTTAAATTATCATGATAACATTCTGATCATTTTTTAAAAGAAAAACACTTTAGTGATTATTTTATAGTATGGTTACAAATAATTTACTTTTTAAGATTTTAAAATGACCAATAGAGGATGATTGGGAAAAAAGTGTTATGAAGTAGATGGATCTAGGTTTGCAGTGTTGCAGTGTTCGCAGGATTACCGAGGTGACATTTATGATGCAGATAACAAATTAAATAATAGTGGAGGAGAACTCGATGACATCCATCAAAGCATGGAAGTGGAAATGTGTTGGTATAGTGAGAAATTTGTACAGGTGTAAAAGGAATCTTGAACAAGGTAGGCATTTTGCACCACCATGCCACGCCCTGTGGATGGAGCTCGATTGGAGCCGGTTTCATCCTACAACAGGACAATCACCAAAAGCACTGCCATAAATGATTTAACATTGCTATAAACCTATTTAGAGAACAAACACTCTCTGAAAGGACTGTACTGAACAAACACTGGGTCTCAACTATACTCAGTTTTTATGGGAGAAACCTGAACAGGATGGTTGCAAAAAAAAAAAAAAAAGACCCAGTTGTTGACTCCAGTTTATGGGAGGTTCTTCAGGAAGCATGGGGACACTTTAAAATCCTCAAGGTGGGGATTACCTCAAGAAACTGACAGTTAGAATGCCAAAAGTGTGCACTTGGCTCTTGCTCTTGCAAATCAAGGATTTAAAAAAAAAAAAAAAAAATCAAAGTTTGATGTGTTAAATTGTTATGCAACTTGATTATTATTAGAAAATAATCTGTTCAGGTCCAACTTTGTATCATAAACATTCTGTAGAGATGCATTACTAGATATTTATTTATTGAGGTTAGTTGTTTAACACCTAAAATGTATTTACAGCAAAAAATTATTTACTTATAGCAAAAAATGTATTTAAAGCAATACCTAACTTTCAGATAGGTAAGTATTAACGACAAATTTATAACCAAAACCACATCATGCGTCATCTTGTGTCATGAGTGCAATGGGGAGTCTTTCCTGTGAGATTAGTGGTATGGAATCATCTGCATTGAAAAAAAACATACAAATGTAAGGGCGCTAAGGGGTTTAGATAAATCTTTCCTGTGCATGATTGATAGAATTTCCACTAGTGATGGGAAGTGCAGTTGTGTTGGTCAATAATTGTACGGCACCACTGGGCACTGTTTAATGATGTAGTTAATAAGTAACCGTTTAATGTGCACTGAGATATCTCGAGTAAGTCAACAAAAATCTGATCGTTAATATATTCGCCTGGCATGCCCTTGGTAGATACTGAAACACTCAGTGTACAAATGCTGACATTAAAGTACTCCTAAACAAGCCCTTTCTGTTTGTACTGTATGTAATGTACCTTTAAAACTCATAGTACAGATCTGGTATTTGATTATTTGAAATGCAAAACTGAATTCTTCCTTTACATCCTATCCTGAGGCTGATGTGTCCCTTTAAAATAGTTAGGGCTGTTCCTTAACAATGCAGTCATGGTACATGAGGACAAGGGAACTAGTGTAACACCAGTTACAGTCTAATGCTTGTGAGACCCTGGTCAGTCCTGTCACTCAAAATCTGTGTACAACATCAGGCATTTTTTATATTAAAATTTGTTTGTTCCACAAAGTGCCAATTTATCCTCAGCAAGATCTTCAGTTTCTTCATTTTAGGGTTGTGGGTAGCGATCTTTGAAGACTCAGTTAACTGCCTGATGTGCCAGTATTTGAATCCTGATATCACTGTTTGGATATTCACCATAACATCTGTCAACATTACATCAATGAGAAAATATGAAGAAAAAAAAAAAGCTACATCTGTCAATATTTTGAAGATTATTTTGCTCTACGGTACTGTGCAGAAATCTTAGGGAATAATATTATTTTTAGTAATTTTTTTTTTTGCATTATTCACTATTCCTCAATATAAATTAAAAATGTATAAATAAATATCATTACAGAAGAATATTTGCATGAATGTAAAAAAAAAAAAAAAGCAACATATTACATGACAGACCAGTTTTCAGATGAAAACAAATAAAAAAAAACTTTTTCTGTTGGGTTTTTCTGTTAACAGAACTCTTATTCTCCAGCACGCTCAGTAAAACCTAATAGCTGGTTTACTTACTGTACTTACTCAGTACAGTTTTGGACACAAACTGATACAAAAAAAAATAAAACCATAATCAAAGATGCCTTTGAAAACATTTCTGCATAAAAGAAAATTCTATAAAGATCACTAAAGAGTAATAAAATAAAAACAGTCAATAAACATGGTGCTAGATACAGATTTGCAGATTTGTGCAGTTTTAGATGTAATACAGTTATTAGGTTTTACTGAGCGTGCTGGAGAATATGAGTTCTTCTGTCACTCTCGCTGCTTTCTATATTTATGCAAAACTCAGGAGCCTACACTGGGTTTTTTGTTTCCATCTGAAAACTGGTCTGCCCTGTAATATGTTGCTTAGTTTATGGCCATGCAAATATTCCTCCGTAATGTCATTTATTTATTTCATTTCTAAGTTATGTTTGGAAATAGTGAATGGTTGTACATAATAATGCATACATGATGCATTAAAGATAATATAAAACTTTTTTTTTTTTTTAAGTTTAAAAAATATGTTTGTGGTTTTTACTCTCTCATGGAGATCAGGTTTGTAGATTAAAGCCTGGTTTACACAAACAGCAACACTGAATGCATGGAATGTCACAAATCCTCATGAATGCTTTTCATTTTCAACTAGGCATTCCTCGTTACAACTGTGTATTACCATTCACAACTAGACTAAAAACTCTGACACTTTACATTGTCTTTCCCTACGTAATCATCATTCATAAATGGTGATTCTAAACAATGGTGGTCACATCATATTCAGAGAACTATATCATATCATAGCACAGATATATTATTAAATATTGAATTGTTGTCTTATGAATTTGAATCACTTTGTATTGTCTCATTGTCATTGTTTATATCCTGTATAAAGTATCCTGTATCTAGTGTCACAAGGGGCCTGGAGCCCATCCCAGGAGACTGAGCGCACGAGGCGAGGTAACACCTAGAAACCCAGTGTAAGGATCTATCCAGTGATGGAAACTTCAAAGCACTTTTGTAAGTCACTATGAATAAGAGCGTCTGTCAAATGCCTAAACGTTAAATGTAAATGGGGTACACCCTGGATGAGGTGCTAATCCATTGCAGGGCACACACACACACACACACACACACACACACACACACATAAACTCACACACTATGGGTAAGTTGGGAACACCAATTAGTCTAATCTGCATGTGTTTGGACTGTGTGAAGAAAACAGAGCACTGAGAGGAAACCCACCAAGCATGCAAACTCCATTCACACAGACACGTAGTGGGAATCGAACCAAGACCCTAGAGGTGCAAGGCGACAGTGCTAACCACTAAGCCACCACGCTGGATAAGACGCCGCCTAATTTCATTATATTATATGGAAACCTGAGGTTAACCCTTCTAATGCCAACCATGATAATGTCTACAATCAGGTGAAAATCTCATGCTTGCCTGGTCTCACCCTGCACACTCGCCTTCCCATAATTTGGTTCTTGCCAATGTTAGGATGAACATAAAACTAATTTCTAATTTCATAAATTATTCACTAAATTGGAAGTCTATGAAACCACAAAATTGTAGCTCACTCACTCACACATCTTCTATATCCCTGTATTCAGGGTCGCGGGGGCCTGAAGCCTATCCCAGGAGGTTTAGGGCACAAGGCAGGGTACACCCTGGACAGGGTGCCAATCCATCGCAGGGCACACACACATACACACACTCATTCACACACTACGAGCAATTTGTGAAGTCTAATTAGCCTAATCTGCATGTCTTTGGACTGTGGGAGGAAACCGGAGTACCTGGAGGAAACCCACCAAGCACGGGGAGAACATGCAAACTCCATGCACACAGAGACGGGAATCGAGCCTGGCCAGGACTCGAACCCGGACCCTGGAGGTGCAAGGCGACAGTGCTAACCACTACACCACCGTGCCACTTATAGCACTATAGCTGATAACTGAGTTTAACTGAGTATAAACTCTAATAAACTCTACCATTTCTGCACTTTAGCTATTCTGTGCACTCAGTATGAACTCGGTTCGGAATCATGAAATTGCATTTGTTTTCTTTACGTTTCCGCTGACTTTTCGCTAAGCCTCAGGGTTGTCCTTTTTTTGTTCCTTATAAAAACAAACGAGTGAAAGTTCGAGAAAGCTGAAAGCCTACACTTGATACACTAGTCCAGGTCGAGAGCACAAATCGAAACAATTCGATTGTATAAATGCTCTTAACATAATAGTTTAACATTTAAGCAGGTCCTGCGATGTTGGCTTGGGTGGCTAGCGTAGCGTGAATTTTTTATAGCTTTCCATCGCTCACACAGGTGAGGAGGGATTTAGTTTCAGTTTGGGAGTGATGCTTGCTCACCCCTCTGGTCTGGGTGTGTGTTGGTGTGTTTATGCAACACACCTAGGAAGCAGTCCTGAGCTACAGGCAGGTGGGTGGAGACCGAAGATCAGGAGAAATGTAGACAGACAGGTCACACCGGAGGCACAGCCAACAGCAGTATCTCACACACACACACACACTCACACACATATGCACATGCTCGTTCACTCTCTCTGCTGGCCTTTCAGTCTGTCTCGCCCACTGTCTCTCTCTTTCTAGTTAGGAGGAGCCTGTCTGTGTACGCATGTGGGTGTGTGCTGTGCATGCTTGTGTGTGTGTGTAACACACTTTGGACTGGGCTGTGTTTTTTTTTTTTTTTTCTTCTGTCCTTTGCACTCTGGAGTACTGGTCCTTTTTTTCTCTTCCATGCTGCTCACCATACAGATGAAGGAATTTTAACTCTGGCCCCTCGCTCAAAGGAACTTTTTTCCCCTCCTTTTCCCATCCTTTCACACACTCACTTCTGAAGTTGGTGAGTGAAGCAGGTGGCAGCAGTGAGGGGGTGTGAATGTGTGGATGTGTGTGAGTGTGTGTTTGCTGTGGTCTGCAAAGGAGTAAACCACAGACATGCTGCGAAACGGTCCAGCAGGCTCCATGCTCACTACCACGTCCACTCCGGATCAGAGGAGCGAGGTAAGTTCGAGCACGGTGACAATAGGACACGTCCGGTCTCACTTCCTCTCTCATTTCCCTTCTCTTCTACCCTCGAGCAGTAAGAGGTATTAATGTGTTGCTTTGTATTTGTAAGTTTGTCTGCTCTTTCTTCTCTCTCTAGTTCCATCTCTGTATGGTTTAATAACACCCCGTGTCTAATCATTCTCAGAGTGTCTGTGTGCTGGCTCGAGGATAAGATTAACACAGAACACAGGCAGTGTAACGAGAGCTGCCAGAGCCCTGTCATGTTTATTTTATCAGCGCCTGCCATTGAAATGTCAGTCCGAGAGCTCTTTCTCATGCCTAATCAACACATACGTAGATACCCAGTTAGTTGCCATAGAAATCTTCCAAATAACAATGAGCAACAGCAACACGATAAGAAGTGACTTTAACTCCAAAGAAAGTTCAGCTTCATGAATAAAAAAAAAAAAAAACATGCAGAATTATTACTGTACACTCACCATTCACTTTATTATTATGTACATTTGTGTTATACATACTGTATGCAGTTAACTAATCAGCCAATCACATGGTCTGATCTGTTGTTATTATTTTCGTGGCATGGATGTTTAGTACCAGATGGGCTGATTTGCGTGTTCTGTAAACTGCTGATCGTCTGGGAATTTTCACACACAACAGTCTCCATAGTTCATAAAATGCTGTGCAAGACAAAATGCTAAATGAGCACCAGTTCTAGGTGGAAGTGCCCCGTCGATAAGAGAGGTCAGAGAGAAATGACACCAGACTGGTTAGCGCTGCCAGTAAGGATACAGCAACAACTCCTGTGATCAAGGAGATCACATTGGATTTCCAGAATCTAATACTGTCATAATCACAGACCTTGATAAAAAAAAATAATAATAAAATTAAAAAAAAAAAAATAGATAAAAAAACATCACCTGGCCTTCTTTTTCCTGTCTTCAGTTGTCCAGTTTGTTGCATGTCTGGTCCCATGATAGCCTCAGAACCTTGTTTTTGGCACTCAGGTCTTTTGTGTCGTATCTAATAAAACTCAAGGTTCGATACTCTATATAGAGTTAATATAGACTTCCAGTCATTCTTCTCTCCGATCCGAGAATGTGGTTTATGTTTTTTTTATACAGTCCCGTGTGCACTGTAGAAACTGCTGTGTGTAAAAGTTCAGCAGTTTCTGAAATATTCAAATCATCCCATCAGGCATCCACATCCATGGCATGTTTTGTAATACATTAACTGAAGTTCTTTTTATACATAGTTCTACTGCCACATGACTGTGGCAGGTGTAAAGGTGTTCCTAATAAAGTGGACAATGAATGTTAGGCTGCTCTTACTTCCATGCTATTTCAACAAAAACAGAAAAAGGAAGAATTTGAGTTATTAACTGGAAATGAATCAAAAAAATGTGTAATTTTACTGTAGCCCAAATGTTGCTATGCAATTTGTTAACAACCCTTTTTAACATCCTTTCATCAGTGGGAAGGGAGGTTGCTATAGGACCACCGCTGAGCTGCTGTAATTTGGGTAGTGGATTGTTTCCGGCTGTTTGTAGAAATGTATCAGATGCAACAGTGTTATTGGTAACGATGAAATATAGAGGACAAATTACACCAGTTATATATAAGCACATATAGTCATAGTAAACTTTATGCCTAAGTATACACCTACAGTTTATAATCATATACCTGATAAATATATTCTCTGGTGATGTGGCTCGTAATAATGATCACAAGGCCAACGTCAGCCAATGTTGATGAATTTTTAAAAAAAGAAATGTTGTGTATTAACACTCCAGTGCGCACACACACACACTAATGTGCTTGATATTTGCATGGTGTGAGTTTTACCTGGACCGTAAGCCAGGGTGTGGCAGTTTTTATAGTTATAGAGCCTTTATATATCTCTGGTAATGACAGCAGCAAACAATAGTGCAGTACATCATATTATTATTATGACAAACGATGACTCCAAGGAACATTAGACATAAAAAATAATTATACTATTTTGCCAAAGCTGGATAAGGCATGATTCGAGTTTATAATGGGGCGTATAACGCATGCTGCATTTATTTTTCACATTGCGCCCATTAGGACTTATTTTGGCCAAGCGTCCTCATGGTCGCTTCCTTCCTTCCTGTCGGACAAAACTCCCTACAACTTGTAAACAATGGCTTCGCTCCTTTCCTATATACTTTCCATAAACACAAAGTCATCAAGCTGTTTTGTTTCATAAATAGAAATACAAGTGTTTGGTTTATTTTATAACTGAACGATCCTCTGTTGTATATTCAGTAATAAGAATGAAATAAGCATGATAGTTTATACACATGCTCAACAGATGACAGTTAAATCCACAACGCTTCCAGTGAAACTTGGATTTTAAGAGTATACTATATTCCAATGAATGAGGTCATAGTTTCAGTGAAACCCTGCAGATAAAATTCTGATCCGAGATAACGTTCTCAGAAAATGAAAATGCTTACTAGGCCGACCTTGATAAATGCCCAGTCCTGTGTTTGTGTTGTCTCGACTGACATTTATTATGCTTTTTGTGTCTATGTGTCTATGTTTGCACAAATGTGTATGTGTGTGTGTGTCACTGACATGTTCAGAGAGGAGTCAGACGTCTCAGACTGACTCTCCGATCTGAGGACATCCCTGGTGGACAGAATGAGAGGACAAAGAGCTATCCACGATCAGTAAGTGTGTTTTCTTATCCGTCAGTAACATCTGCACGGATGAGCTCCTCACTTAGTTATATCATTTACAGATGTATCAATAGCAGATGTTTAAAAGAAGATTTCCATCACTGATATTATATTATATTATATTATATTATATTATATTATATTATATTATATTATATTATATTATATTATATTATTATGGTGAAATAATTTTTAAAAATTATTACATTGTTACAATGTCTACTAAAACAATTGCATAAATTTATCATTCATCATTCCATAATATTAAAATAAGTACAAAAAAATTTTTTATTACATAATTATTCATTATTTAACGACATCGTCAATATAGGGTAATATCATCAACATAAGTATATATTCTTGGATTAAAGGCTGTAATATCAGTCACATGTTTTTGATCTTTGTAGTTTAAAATAAAAAAATTAAATTTGTCTTGTTATGAATTTAAATACTCAATGAAGCGGACTTTGCTCTTACAATGTACATTTCGATCTTTAAAATATAAAAAAATAATGATGTAATGGTCGAGTGGTACTGAACGTATCTTTGCAGTAGTGGGTGTGGTGGACACGCACGCATACACACATACTGTAGACTCATACAGCTGTATTGTTACCTGTCATGTAGACATCATCGCGTAACACTAACTTATGCTCATATAGTGTTTAAGTGTTGAGTGAGTTGGCGACAGTGTGTTAAGGTTGACAGATTGATGTCTGTTTTTGAATGAAGACGACAGCGTCCCAATAAGCACAGATGATAGCAGTGTCTCGGTCTGTGACGCCGTGTGTGTGTGTGTTCTGTCTTCTCTGTACCTTGGACTGACATGATTTCAGATACATTTACTTATACGGCATTTAGCAGACGCCCTTCTCCATGGCGACTTACACAAGACTTCCTAAGAAACAGATATTATAGGTATTACAGGTATTTAGACGTCAGAATCTAGAGGAAGTTCATTCCACCACCTTGGCGCCAGAACCTGTAGAGGTATGTCTTCCTTGATCCCTGATAACGTGGTGCAGTGTACTGTAGGTGTGTCACTTCACACACCAAGTTGAGCTGATATCAGCCTGTCGTATCAAATACTCACTGGATATTAGGATACAGAATGGATAGGATCTGCAGGAGTGTGGATGAACCTGGAAGCAGCGTTTACCTTGGCTACATGAGACATGGCCTGTAACATCTGTGGATGTTTCCGTAGATTCTGAACTGACTTTCTCACTCTTTCTCTATTCAGCTTATCCTGTACAGGGTCACGGGAATATTCTGAACCATAGCACACATACTGTATAATCCATTGGTAGGTGTTGTAACGCGTGTTGTTGAATAAAACATTTGCATTATAAAGCAGAGGTCATACTGTACCTAATATTTAATTCAATTAATTCTTAACCAGTAAAAAGCAATAATTTATAGATAGATGGCAGAAAATATATTTAGTTATGTATCACAATTCAATACATGCATGAAAATTTTTTTATTCTTTTTTTTACTTATACAGTATATGTTTGAATTTGACTTGATAAAGGTTGTTGCCAAATGATATCTTGTTGTTATTTATACTTGTTATTTTTAACAATGATAATAAATTTGAATTGAATTGAATAGTGTATCAGCTGGTCCCTGCTGATTCCTGTCATTAACAATTAACTATGTCTGGGGCATCCAGATGTTAAACTCGTTTTGGATAAACAAACTAATATTAAATAACTAATATTAAATATAAGGTTACTGTCTTTTGCACGTGATGTTAGGAACACAGTAAATCTATCGGGCCGAACAGTAAACTAGGTGTACACCAGTGTCTGTCCTGAAGTATCATTTTAGAGGGTAAAAAAAAAAAAAGTTTTTTTTTTTTTAAGGATACTATAACACATTCTCTGAAAAGACTTATTGTCAGCTTTCAAAAATAATATAGAAACAGCTTTATATATATATATATATTTTTTTATTTTATTCTTTCCTGCTTACAGGTGCTTCCTGTGCTTATAATGAGTGCAGCACAGAGAGGAATACATTAAAGTAGGAGGGAAAAGAATAATAAAATTGAACAATATGAACAATAAATCTGAACCAGTAATCTGAACCAATAAAACCAATACACATTCTTGAATGTACAAACCAGTATAACTATGTAGGAGCAATAGCAATAGTTTTTATTACTATAACCTCCGAGTACTGTAGAGTTCCTACCAGAGGTCATGACTAGGGTTTGTAGGGTCTATGATTATTCCATCTCCTTCCTGACCCTAAGTAGGTTTGAAGAGTGAGCAATGGGGCACCAGTGATTCTCTCAGCAATCCTCAAAGTCTGTTGAAGTCCTCTTTGGAGTGATTCAGTGGCGGAACCAAACCAAACAGTTATTAAAGTACAGTATGCTCAGTTATATTGTTATACTTGTGTTATACCTGTGAGATTACACAGCCGAGGAACCTGAAGGCCTCCGCAGCTGATCCTGTGCTGATCACTATAGAGTGAACAGGGGAAGTGGAGTGGGATTTTGTTCTGAAGTCCTCTGTCACCTGTTTTGCACATGTTCAGGTTTGGGTGCACTAGACGTCCAACAGGTTCACCTTGTTTTTGTTAGCAGACCCGTCATTGTCCTGGATGAAGCCCATGACCGTAATGTCATGTGTAAACTTTATTTCCATGGATTTGTATTGAGGTGGAAGAGTAATGTGGAAAGCACACATCTCATTTGTGCACAAAGAGTTGGATCAGTTTTATCTGGAAAAGATCAGAGATGATGGTGTCCGGAATAGGATTCTTGCGCAGGTCTCTGTATGGCTGAGGTTTTGGAGGATATGAAGCAGTCGCACCATCCTTTGACCTATTATCTCCAGTAGATGAATTAAAGTGGGGTTAGCAGGGAGCCAGAAGATGTCCTTCAGGTTTGCCAGCAACCTTCTCTTACAGGACAGATATGTAGTGATTTAGCCCTGTGATCCTGTTCATTTTAATTGGGATGATACTACCAAGAATGTACAGTAGCTCACTGCTCCGGTGATTTGTGTGCAGAAAGGGAGAAACTGCTCAGCACAGGTTCTCAGACATGAGCCTAAGACACCATCTGAACCTTCTGTTTTTCTGGATGTTTGTTTCAGGAGGACCTTATCTTAAGTAGACTGGGTATTGATGGATGTTTTTGGAGAGATTACTGATGTGAGTGTAGGGTGTTGGCCTGGGTGTGTCGAATATTCATAGTCAGGTTGTCAGCTAGCTGTTGATGGTCCACCAAACTGGGGGAAGGTGGCCAAGTATTTGGTAATGTTTTTTCATGTCTTTCCACTCATGGTCATTAACTGAGACCTTGTTCCTAGGCTTTTCAGAGCCGGTCCTCTTGGCGACTCATCTTCTTGTTCAGTGTGTTTCTGGTATACTTAGGGTGAGGGTTAGAATGTAACCCTAGGATTATACAGGATCTGTTTCCAACTTCTGGAGACTTCTTCTATAGCTCCTAAAAGGTGTCTGATGTGGGTAAAAAAAAAAAAAAACTATTTTCACTAAAATCGTATCTTATCTCTTAGACCTCCTCTTAACAGCTCTGACTATAAACATAGCAGATTTGATTTGATGTGTCTAGGGGGGGCGGTGCACCAGACGGTTATCAGTGTCCTAGAGAACAACTGCCTAGAGAACAAAGCAATATGCATTTTCTAGTATGGTGTATCAGTGATCTAGTGTTTGTATTGTCTCTGGTGTGACATGTAATGTGCTGGTTGTATTTATGTAGCTCATGGCTGAATTTAGCTCGCTTGAAATTTTAATTATAATACGTAGCGTGGCATCAGTGGGAATTTGTTGAGCAAAATCTTGAGAAAATGTACAGAGCATAAGAGGTAGACCAATATTAAGATTAAGATTCCATCCATCCATCTAGACTACCTCTGTAGTCCAACTAGGGACCGTGAAGGCCAATGGTGACCATTGTATTTATTACCATTTGTATGAACATGGTAGAACCTCCGGTCAACATTCACACACTACGGGCAATTTGGGAATGAGAATTGCAAACTCCATGCATGCAGATCCGACGCGGGAATCGAACCCGGAATCTGGAGGTGCAAGTCAACAGTGTTACCCTCTAAGCCACCGTTCCACCAATAATTAATAAAATTATCGTAAATAATAACATAAAATAATAATATTATAGTATTGCTCTAAGTCAATGTCAGCATAATACTATATGAAAAAAAACTTTTAATAATGTATCATTTAAATCAGTGTCCTTCCCCTTCACAACTAGACGTCTAGTTTCCAAATGAACAGCATCACTTTTCTGTTCATCACTTTTCACATTTCTGCTGAACCTTTGTGTTTTAAATGTGATCACAGGAAGATCCTCAGGAGTGGTCAGAGCTAACTTTAAACATATCTCCATAACAACAACAAAAAAATTCTTTTACACATAATTACTATTAGAGAACCATCAGTGACACACCTACTCAGGCCATCAAAATGGACAAAAGACTGTGACGTAGAGGAAGAGAACAAGTAGAACTAGCTTGATGGGAAGCTGGAGGTGTGACAAAAACGTGGCTCCTGTTTAGTTGTTGAAGATATTTTGTTACAGGCGTACCAAGAGTAAATTTATAAGGATCCATCCCATAATTAATTAGGCTAAGTTCAGTAACCTAATGCACTGTGGATGACCATGTGCACAGGCTCTGACACTATATCAACTATCTGGAATATCTACATGAATAAAGCTTACTATTCGTTAATTATTTATCGCGATTATGATAGTAAAATGGTAAATGTGGTTTCAAGATATTAAATTTGCTCACATAACCACCGTTTCATGTGATGATTAAGACTGTTGTTAGTTTTATCTTATCTGCCTGTCTGAAGTTACATCCAGGGTGTGCAGACGTCAGGAAGTCACCTCTCCAGACTCCAAAGATCAAACGTCTCCTGATGGTCGTCTACGGAAAGCTATCTCTGTGCTCTACTGCTCCACCAAAAAGACACCATATTTCAGGACATGTCAGGGATATCTAATGCTATTGGGTCTTTGAAACCAACTCAGTTTGATTGACTCTTGCCTCTCCTTTCCAAATTCCTCAAGCCATTCATATTTGTTCCTCCTCAACCTGCTCTTTGTGTATTATCTCTATGTATATCTGAGCGGAGTGATGTTTGAAGTTAGAGATAATGAAAGGAATCATTGTTCCTGCCTCTCTAATAGAATTGTGAACGCCAATTATTTGTGGTCCTTAGAGGACTACATAAAGAATTTAGTTCACGTTCAGGACTTAAAAAAAAAAAAAATGCTTTGTGGCTGTTATGAGAGGCGTTCAAGTCAAACTGGGACTTTTGCGCTTATGCTACACTAATGCACTTATCCCAGTGTTTCACACTAGTGTTTGGATGCCATCAGGGTAAGAAGTTTTCTCAGTGCAGCGGACTGCCTGGTACACGTCTGAAACGCTGGCTTCCCAGGAACTCCTTTAATGGCTCAAACATTTGGAAATGGCCTGGAGTGAGGTCAGGACTGTAACAATCCTGTAACAATCATACATACAGTTCCCACAGAAAGATGCGTCGTTTACACAATTTGGTGACAAGTCACCCATTGATTTTCTAGGATCAGGCGTTCCACTCGCTAAATCCTCATAAGGACGACTGTAGTGGGATCTAAGCCACCTCGGTTGGGATCGCCATTTAGGGACGTACAGGCTTCTTTAAAAAGTTTGCACCAAGTTTGCAGTATTTTACCATGGATAAGAATCTCATCACAGTAATGTACTTGAAGTCCTCTATACTGTATGTCAATCGGTTATATGCTTTCACAAGAACGTTTAACACAAGTCCCAGTTTGACTCGAACGCCCCCTCGTATATGTAGATATCAACTGTAAGGGTGTTGTATGGAATTTGGTCAGTTGTATATTGAGTTCTATATTGAGTAGCAAGTAAAACAGAAAAAGCCACAGCTGCTACATGAGCCAAATTACATTGGTAATAAAATATGCGCTCATTGGGGAAAAGGGAATACTGCTTCCTGAATATGAGGAAATGTCTGGATTTGATTAAATCTCTATTCACTTAGAAGCGATTAGGAGAAACAGACAGTCTGACTGTTCAGGATGCACAAGTCAGACTGATCTCTACGTTGACTTCTGATTTTCAAATCTATTCAATGCCTTTGTCTCATATTTTGCATATAAATTAAACTTAAGCTCACGTTCAAGAGTTAGTACCCCCCTCTTTTAATTGTATGTGTTTTTGGGTAAAAACATAATGAAAATCTTCTGACCAAAGCGGATCTGAGTGTGAAGCAAATACAACCTCCGTTGAACAACTTATAACTTTTTTAAGAAACCAAAAGAAAAGAACTCATGTGCACAATTCCAAGTGCCCCATGATTGTATAATTTGTAGATCCATCTTTAACAGCAATAACTTGAAATAATCCTTTCCTGTATGACTTTATCAGTCTCTCACATCATTGCACAAAACAAGCCCAAATCATCACCCCTCTACTGCTTAATCTTGACATTGGGTATGAGGAGTTTCTACTGAAATGCTGTTTGGTTTTTCCCAAACATGGCACTGGGGGATTATGGTCAAGCAACTCCACTTTGGTCTCCAGTATCCTTGTTGGTTGTTTTCCATGTTCTTTTTAGAAATAAGAGGCTTTCTCCTGGCAACCCTTCCAAATAAACTATACTTGTTCAGTCTTCTTCTAATTGTGCGTTCATGCACTTTAACATGCTCAGTGAGGCTTGTTGGGTCTAAGATGTAACTTGTGCATTTTTGCAACTGTAGAACGTTGAACTCCAAGTTTGGAAATGGATTTAGAACCTTTTCCAGATTGATGTGCGACAACGATTGCTTCTCTAAGACCACTGTTTAGGACCTTCTGTCTTGGCGTTGTGTTAACAAAAGCCTGAATGCTCCAGACCATCAAACTGCCAAAACCTCTGCTCTTATAGAAGTCTGTACACCTGCTGATGATCAATTAATCAAGGGCTGATGATTAGCAGCTGGCTAATCTTAAATGCTGTGGAAGCAGGAAAAAGATGACAATTTGTAAATTTTGTTCAACACATAATTATAATCCACAGATTATATGTATAATGACTACACATGATCCTTCTTTTATTTAAAAAAAAAATGGATACACTGACAGATCAAGTGTAAAAAAGTGACCTTTAAGGAACTTAAGCAATGAAAGGTTAAAACAAGAAGACACTCATCTTGGTGACAAAATAGACTCAGGTTAGAATGACACGCTGTTTTTGAGAACATGCATTTATAACCCATTATCTGGAGAAAAACTTGTTGATTGACATTTCGGCTGGTTTTCAAGATTAATACTAATTTCAATGACTTGTCGACACAAGTGGCTTAATGAGCCCTAACGTGTGCTGTGTTGCAGGATGGCAAGATGGCCAATGGCACCTGGATGAAGAAGAATGGCCTCATGCAGAGAGAAAGACCTCCAGGAAGAGAATCACCTGTAGAGGAGAAGGTAAATGGACACGGCATGGACAAGGTAGAGGAGGCAGAATGACTTCCTTTTAAATGACTTATAATTAGGATGCAGATAGTATTCTTTAACATTTAATATATTAATATGTGCAAGATTGTTTGTGGACAGGATTTGTGGATCGCCGGGTTCAGGTCACAGCCAATGCCCGAACCCCAGCCACGCCCAGATAAAATGCGAGGCTTACGTCAGGAAGGGCATCCGGCGTAAAACCTGTACTAAGATGTGTAGATTAGATGGTCCATCTCCTTGATGAGAGCAGCCGAAAGACTAACAGCAACCTGTGCTTTAAAGCGAGTGTCTACTTGAATGAATTCAAATGTTTTGACAAAGAATCATCTCAGAAGTCACATAGCTGAATTAACCATGCTGGACTATCAGCATTAATTCTACCTGATTGTTTTAATCACAGGATAAGATGTTGCTTGTCTCATTTGTCAGACCAGTTTAGTTTTAAAATTAGAATTAATGCAACACACCAGGTACTGTATTTATTAAAAAACGAAAAAAGACATGATTAAATTAAAAGACTCGAGCATATCCCTGGAGTCCCCGCAGTGGCTGTCAATTCATGGGATGAACGCTTCAACCATATCCTCAGGTGGTTATCAAGAATTGTAATTGTTTCAGGCGCTGTTATGCGAATCCTCTATGAATTATGCATGGTGTAGCACAAAGCGCTTTTTTTCCATCCACATCTCCAGGCATTTATTGTTTTGATTCTCAGGTAATGTCTATAGTATACAGTATATACTAGATACTTACTATCTGAAAAGGTCTTTTCATACAAGATAGTTTCCATTAACACTTTCCTGTTGTTAATTGTTATATATTTTATTATCCTTTAATATGTTATTAACATGTTATTATCATTATACACCATGAGTTATAACACGTTCCCTGATATGTGTGTTAAACTTACCCTGAGGTCCAACTTAAAAATACAAAGAAATACAGTGTAGGCCATGTATCATGTAGACGTGGTATAGACGTGTGCAATTGTTTAAACGTTGTAAGGTAAAAAAAAAAATGGTCAGATCTTATGCATGGTTAAGAAATGTTATATTCTGTAATAATTTGTATGTTTCTTTTTTGCTTCTAACAAACCACAACCTATTTAAATGTGTATAAATGGAGAACTCTTGGATCCTCTCAGTTGTAATATTAACATCTTTTATTCCTGATATATAGTACAGTATATAAAATCACAGTATAGTTAAACATACAGTAAGTGTTAAGCCAACCTTTGTTATAGGATATACCAAATATATATAGATATCTAGCACATCCATCAGACACACCATTTTCATCCTATTGATAAAAGTTATTTTTTATGCATATTCTGTGTCTATTAACTGAGGCCCAGACTGAGAGAGAGAGTGAGAGCAGTACTAATGCAGAATGCTCTCGAACACTACAGACTACACTACAGTATTGCAGAAACCCTACACCATGAGTTAGGACTTTTTGTCACTGCTTGTTCACCAAATCCCATATCTGATCACTCAGCAACATTGCACAGAAAAACAAAACGTCCGAGCATGCGCACACTGACGCCTTCTCCTTCTCACTCGCCAAACTACACAGTTCCTTATATTTACACAGGTGTTTGGAGTGAGTGTGCACACAGCACAAGGACACACATACGCATATTTGCACACATGATGCTCAGAACAGAACAGTCACATTTTCCCACTTTGTTAACCACACACAAACACTAACACACACACAGATGGAAATCTGACCCGTGTGACGTTGTCTTCCTCAGCACTCTTACAGTTTGACCAATGGTGATGTTGCTGAGCGAGAGACGCTGCCAGGACTCCGGGTGTACGGTGCTGTGCAGCAGGAAGTGATGGCTCGTGACCGGCCTACCAGTGACCTCGCAGATGAGATGAGGTACATCAGAGAGGTGAGTGCGAATGGAGACAAGGACAGTGGACATAAACATGAGTCATGGTGGGGAAAAGAGACCTCAAGTGTCTAAGAGGCTCCACCCTAGGACATATGTTCAAGGAGACTTGTCTAGCTCTACATCAATCAAGATCCCCCCCTAACTCAATCCCCCCATCTGAGGGCTGCGAGCAAGTGATATCATACTGTAGGACTACGTGATGCAACATTCCATGCCACGGTCACGACATTTAGGCTTGATATATTTCCTGCATGTTGTATATATTCAATAGTTTTGAATTAAATGCAGTTTGTAATATTTACAAGTGTATCTAAACCTATTTGTATGAATTATGTCAGTATTTACATGCAACCCCGCTATAATATCACAATATAATTGTGGGAAAACATTTAACTTGCAGGTCCGAGACTCCTTGGAGAAGGTCAGAGAACGGATGTACGGTCAGTTTGGAGGAATGCAACAATCGATCCAAAAGCTCTCACAAGAATTAAAGGTAAACATATAAAATATGGCTGAACATTAGGAATAGTGTAGCACAAGAACAAGGACTCAGGACTGTTATGAGTGTGTACAGTACAATCCCATTGCATAAAAATGAATGATAAATACGATTATGCAATATCAATAATATCAATCCACACTGATATTATTGTCTCAGATAAAAATGTATGTATTATAGATACAAATATTTATCTATATTAAATAAATAAACCAGACTAATAAGACTAAAATTAAGCTAAAACTCAGAGACAAGTTTAATTGTGCCCTAATTCCCTTGTCCGGTCATATGAACATGTGTTTTCATGTACTCCATTACTTTTAATCTGGCCCCAGAATCATTATAATTTAAACCTATATATACAGTAGTGACCATTGTATTTATTCCCATTTTAATTATTCACATTATTAAGAATGGGCAATTCGGGAATGCCAGTTGGCCTAACCTGCATTAGTTTAAACTGTGTGAACCCACTGGGAAGCGAACCTGGACCCTCAAGGTGCGAGGCCACGGTGCTACACTGCTATACTGTACATGTACATATAACAATCAGCATATTATTATTATTATTATTATTATTATTATTATTATTATTATTATTATTTTATATATATATTGTTATATTTTTTGTTATATTTTTATTATAAGCACTATTATAATACTGCTTAAGCTGACTTTATCTATGTGTATTTAAAATAAAAAAAGAATTGCTGTTAGACCCGCTCTGACATCACAATGTGTGTTCTAGCTGAGGGAAACTGTCATGTTAGAGTGTTAAATATCAGGTTGTTTTTTTAATGTTCATTAATTAACATTAACAGCTTCATGAATTCTGCAAACTCATGAAGCAAACACAGTATTGTTCATTTTCATACATGTCCATTATAAATCATTGCTCTATGTCTAACAGCATGCTGTGTGTGTTACAGGTAGCTAACTCACATAAGAACTACCTGGAAGCCGAGGTAAAGACGGGGAGAGCAGCCCTCGACAGTTTCGATCAGATGAACAGCTCTCTCATATCAGCCAACATCGACTTGCAGGTATGTAATCAGGAATAGCATCAAACGCCTCTGTTAGATAACAGGTGCATTGGGTATTGAGGATTAAAAAAAATGAAAAAAATAATAAGTTTAACTAGGTTAACTCGTTTGGTTAGATATTACCCAGGAACTCACACAAATGCAAAACACGAACACACTCTGCCTTTATAGTTGGTGTTGTTTTGTGCAGTCGAACCCCCTGCAAGCCGAATGTGAAATGTGCTGGATTATCATTTTGAGGTGTGTTTCTGAGAGTGTGTTCGGTGTGTGTGTGCTCGGTGTAGAAGTCACTCCTGGAGAGTTGTCAGGGCCGTGTGGGGAACAGGGAGGAGATGAAAGCGCTGCGCAGTTCCTTCGAAAAGACTGAGGAGAAACTGAGGGAGAGGGAGAGACAGCTGGCTGCAGCCCATGCTGAAAACCACCTTCTGAAGCAACAGGTATACACACACACACACACACACACACACACACACACACACACACACACACACACACACACACACACACGCATTTCAAATATGAATTGCAAATATGGATATCGGTTCACTTGTGTGTGTGTGTGTGTGTGTGTGTGTGTGTGTGTGTGTGTGTGTAGGTGGAGTCCTCTCAAGAGGCCAGTGCTCAGGCCTTGAAGCAGTTGAGTGATCAGCTCCAGCAGCAGTACGACCAGCAGCTGCAGGAACAGGAGAGGAAACACCGAGAGGAAATCGAAGCTCTGCGGGTACACACTTACAATAACACAACCGCAATAACCCACAGTGCTTAACACACACTTGAATGAATAAATACTCCTTTAACCGATACTGTAGTACACTTTTCATTAGTGAGGTATTTTTGAATGAGTAGATGAGAAAAGTAAATGCATAAAGAGCTTTTAATTTTTATTTTTTATTTTTTATGAATTCATTTTTGCATCCATTCATCAATCCATGATGAATCCTCATCTAACCCTTTAGACCTCTTATTGTAAATATATTTTTTACTGGTTGTACATTAGTTACTAGATCATTTATAAAAAAAAAATGAATCAAATAATTAAGTGGTTATAATTGACTAATGAGTCACACATTTAATACTAAAATTATGTATAGTCCTATATTTTACACTATGCAATATACCTTTTTAAAAAATTTTAATAATAGGAAATAATACAAATATTTAGTGCCTAGAAGAAATGAAAGATTTTACCTAATCATGATTATCTTTCTACAACCCTGCATATGAACCTATTGCTAAATATTACAATTCAACATAATTGAAAGGAATAAAAAAAGACCTGATGCAGCACAGTGGTGTAGTGGTTAGCACTGTCGCCTTGCACCTCCAGGGTCCGGGTTCGATTCCCGTCTCTGTGTGCTTGGAGGTTGTATGTTCTCCCCGTGCTTGGTGGGTTTCCTCCGGGTACTCCGGTTTCCTCCCACAGTCCAAAGACATGCAGGTTAGATTAATTGGCATTCCCAAACTGGCCGTAGTGTGTGAATGAGTGTGTGAGTGTGTGTACAGTATGTGTGTGTGCCCTGCGATGGATTGGCACCCTGTCCAGGGTGTACCCTGCCTCGTGCCCTAAGTCTCCTGGGATAGGCTCCAGGCCCCCCGTGACCCTGAATACAGGATAAAGCGGTATAGATGATGAGTGAGTGAGTGAGAAAAGACCTGATTATGAGGGTTGGTCCTGAGAAGAACATTTAAAAGATTTCCTGGTGAAGGGTGAAAAGCTAAAGCTGAAATGGATAGAACCAAACATGTGGAAGCTTGTTTTCAGGCCCAGCTAGAGGAGTACATGAGGCGACTGGAGGAGGCCGAGAGGAACATGAAGCTCGCTGAGGCGAAGATAGCCGAGAGGGACCAGAGGATCAGCGAGGTGGAGCGTCTCCTCGATTGCATGGCTCAGGTGAGACAGGACAGACAATCTCCATGGAAACATCACATGGACCCGGATGAAAGGTGATCGAGGATCTAGGATACTAGGGTTTCGTTGTTGATGTTTTGCAGGAAAAGGCACACTTAACCCGGAAACTCTGCGACTGCGAAAAGCGCTTACGCAGCATGGGCGAGGATCAGCCGGACTCGGTCGGTGCTAAAAAGTAAGCATTATAGAAACTTCTAACTTCTTAGTTCTCAGCAGTAGTGTGAGGTTTTGTGCTACATTAGGTTGCTTGTTTGATTTCCAGTTAAACCCTTGGAGTGTTTTGTTTCAGGGCTGAGCAGTTACAGAAGGAGGCGTCCGAGCTGAAAGACAGAATAAAGCATCTGAATGACATGGTGTTCTGCCAGCAGAGGAAGGTCAAGGGCATGATAGAAGAGGTGAGAGCTCATGCTGTACTTCAGAAGAGAAGAATTCTTTTATCTTCTAATGCTAATACTCACGTCATCATCTTTGCACCAGGCGGATGATAAGGAATACATTCCATCAATTACACCAAAGACATGTTAATTATATTGCCCTTTTTGGCTAAATGTATTATTTATAGCATGGCGATGTGGACTCGCACCTTTACGTTCAAGGGTTCAAGTCCCACCTTGGGGTCTGTGTGCCTGAATGCCAGCTTTGCCAGAATAAAAACTAATTAAATTAAATGAATGTATAACTTTCTACCATATTCTTGAATGGGAAATACAAGGTTATGGTCCAGAATGTCATGAAAATTTGGTCTTTCCTTTAGGTGACAACACTGCGCGCTGACGTGGCACGGAAGGATGCGTACATTTCCGAGTTGCTGGACCGGCTAGCGATTGTGGAGTGTGAGGTAAAAGCTGAGAAGCTTGTGAGCTGTGCTTTGGAATGCTTCTCTCCCTGTGTATTACATTCTTCACGGAAAGGCTAAGCATTCTCAACTCTTCAGCATTCTGGCAGCTTGTCCGCGCGCAGCTGTTTTTGCTGTTATTTCACAATATTTCATTCTTGCAGGAGCATGGGACACACAAAGTATTTTTTTTGCTGTGAAGTTTGGACGAATATAGAAATCGTTAGCTATCAGTAAGAAATAGTGCATTGAAGTCAATCAAAGATTTCTTTGATGCAAATTAATAATTTGCATACATTGCCTACATTTCACCTTTTCTAATATTGATTATTAATAAATGCATACTATTATTATTATTAATAATAATAATATTATTATTAATAACTTTTTAATCAACATAAACAATGTTTTCTTCAATGCTTCATCCGTCCTTCAATCTATTTGCTAAGGATGACGTTTCAAAATTTCATAAGTCACATAAGCATTTGGTTCATAGCGGCAAAGTGACTTTACATAATCTCAGACCAACTTCACAGCAAAGATGATTCAGCATGGATTGCTTATATTTTATGAACAGGATCTCTGATCATATCTGATTGTCTTCTGATTGTTCCTGATGACTTGGACTCTTCTCTCTTCTGGTCTGACTGTGTGCTGTGCTTTGCTCCTTCTCCCAGAATAATGAGTTAGAAGACAAGCTGAAGTATTTTATGTCTGTACAGAAAGCTACTGAACCTAAACCCATCACGAAAGATATTGGAGTTGGCTGCGATTTTACCATTAGGTAATAAATGCTTGAAGATACTATTTGAAATTGAAAGCCACTATAATCACAACAGCCGCGCTTTCATAAGTATTATTCGCTGTCGCTCTTCACAGCCGCCCCGATCCTCAGCCGTACGAAGGTCCATCTTTCTCGAGACCTCAGAGCCGACTGGACCAGAGCTTACTTCGATATACACCTTTGCAGTACAGCACCATGCTCTCAGGACGCTCACGGGAAACTGCAACAAGTCCTTCAGAGAGCGTTGCACCAGCTCCAAGGCCCACTCATGAAGAACCAACGCCATCTACCTCCCCAAGCACAGAACTGTCATCCTCTAGGAGTAACCGGCCTCCAATCTACACACCATTCATGAGGCTGATGGAGATCTCATCTAAGCTAAATATAAACTGAGCTGTTGTGAATAATGCTTTGAATTGGAAAAATGAAGTATTTGTCTTTTATTCTCATTTGAACATATCTACTGATCTGTGAATAAATTATTGAGCATAAACGTATAACATAAACATATACAGTACTGTGCAAAATTTGCAGGCAACCCGTGTTTTATTATTTTTTTAAATATAAAAACTTTGTTATGCATGTTTATTATTAAGTCAGTACTAAAAAATTTGATTTTCAAATATCAGTTTTCTAGCAGGAATAAATAAATCATACAGGAAAATATCTGTAGGACAGAAAGGAAAGCAGAATATTAAGCAAAAGAAAAAAAAAGGAAAAAAAGAAAGCCTCTGGGTTTGGCGTGCATGAAAAAAGTGTGACAAATTCCTCAGAAGGACTGCGGGTGGCTCTGAAGGATGTTCGGTAAAATGAATTTCCTGCACCAAAAATTTGCAGAAATTTTACCTAAGATTTATTATTCAATCATTAAATACAGTAATTATACAATTCAATAATTAAGTCAATAATTAGTGACTGTGTTTCATTAATGTGATTACTGCTTTTGTATAGTATTTTACACATCCTTGCTCTATAGCAGTTACTTTTGCACAGTACTTAGCATAATATATACAGTATATATATACAGCTGATGCACTTTTCACTTTGTTTACAAAATGATAAACTATATACTGATAATGTTGTGTGAGCTAGAATGTTTTTATTTAGCATTTCTTACAAAGTTTTGGCTAGTTAAATTCTCACCCAAGTATAATTTTGTGTAACAATATTTACATTGTTCACATGTGATGCAATATTAAACAAATATTTCTCTTAATAACTGAGTCTCTAACACGTGTGATTGAGTGAGTAAACATGCGCCAAACTCTTTCCATGATGCTCTTCGTCAGGACATTTCTGAAAGGAGTTCTATAGATGAAGTGAACGAGATGAAAAATTTTATGAAATTTTAGAGTGTGTGCATGTTTTTTGTTCCAGGCTGTGTGCAAATGTTTGTGCACCAGCGTGGATTTATTTTATACATTCGAGAACACAAAGATCAGGAGGCATTTAAGGACATTTAAGACATGAAGGTCAGCTGTTCTATAATAGTTCTTCAGAGAGTCTCAATGTCTTCTGTAGTTCTGTACAGAAAACAGGGCAGTACATAATGAACTCGTGTGTCACAAATATGATTTGGTGGGACATGCCAAATATTTAATATAAGGTAAAAACGTGATTACTTATGGATTACAACTTAAATTGTTGTTTTTCAGTGAGATGGTTTTTTATGCTTGAATGATTCCTAGCTCACTTTATGGTGTATGAAACGAAAAACATTTCTCTGAAAATGCTCAGGCACAGGGACGGCACTGAAAACGAGAGCCAAAAAGGTTCTTCAGGAAGTCTGGCTTTTGGAAGCAAAAATTGAAGAAATGAGGAGTGGCTCAAGACTTTTTTTTTCTCAGTACTGTTTATTCTTTATACAGTATGTACTTCTAGGAATATTTTCTATTTCAGTACATTGAGGACTATTGTCTTTTAAAAGGGAAATTTTCCAATTTTTTAAAGTTAGGCCCAAAATCTCTGTACATGGATTTAGACAATTAAATGCTTTTTATTAAAGCTCTTTTTCATTTTTTAAAGACAGTTGTATTGTCCGCTGATTGGGAACTTTTTAATGTATTGTCTAATAACAGCGGTCCTAAGCTCCATTCCTGGAGGTCCACATGCCTTGCACATATTGTGTTTTCTCAGCTCACAACATACGTGATTTAACTAGTCAGCTAATTGATAGCCTTTTCTGAATTGAAGTGGGCGACATGGAGCATTCCAAGGCATCCAATAAAATATTAGCAGTGTTATGCTTATCAATGTCACAGGCTTTATATATGTCTATGAAAAGAAAGAATACAGGCGGCAGAGGTTAGCCTTGTAGCCTTATACCTCCAGCGGTCATGGTTCAATTCCCGCCTCAGGTCTGTGTGCGTGGTGTTTTCATGTTCCCCCGTGATTGGTGGGTTTCCTCTGGTTACTCTGGTTTCCTCCCACAGTCTAAAGACATGCAGATTAGGTTAATTGATGTTCCCAAATTGCCTGTTGTGTGTGTGTCCTGCAAAAGATTGGCACCCTTCCAGGATGCATCACACGTATTCAAAGTCTCCTGGGATAGGCTTCAGGCCCCGCGTCCCTGTACGCAGGATAAAGCGGAGTTAGTGAGAGAGTGAGAAAATGATGATAATAAAAATTAATAGTGAAAAAAACAACAAGCAACAAGATATCGCAATTGTAAGTATGTTGTAATTAACATAAGACTTGTGTGTTCCGTCAGCGTTTGGGTACCAAATTTATAAAAAAATTATTATTATAAATCTCTGCTGAAGGATGGAAGAGTGGTGCAGGTGTTATATATAGTACTTATAAATTGGTATGTTTTAGAGGGCTGTGGAAGTGTTCCATGCTGATACCGATAGGGGGAAGCACTGAGACAGAAAAGTTGGTACCATCTCATTAAGCGCTCATGAGGATGCAGAGCTGATACGATACGCACTTTAATTATGGACAATTATGAAATAACATAATCTGATGCTATTAACTTAAATCAAACGTGCAGATTTATATAAAATGTATTAAATGTTCTTGGTTCGGATCAGGTTTGACGGATGATTTGCAAGTTTCTGTTAGGTTTCGTACAGGACAGGGTTTTCAAAAGGAAACATTTTGGGATATGTAGTGATAAACCTTGAGAATAATAAATTCAATTAAGATGAACAGCGTCAATGCTGGTTTATTCTATTTATATTTATGCTGTCTTTTTATTATTAATGACATAAATTACAAATTACAATAACAAATTTGAGAGAATAAAGGTATACCATATAAAATTTAACTATCCATAGGTAACAGAACAACAACAACAAAAAAAAAGATATATAGTCTAAGCATACAAAAACATATGTAGATAAATAATAACGATAAACAGAGTAAAGCAACAAACAAATAAATAAATAAATAAAAATGAGGGAAAATAGAAAAAAAATAAATGGGAAAAAATCATTGATTCAAGTCTCATTGTCGAGACAGTAACAGGGAAGATTTGTGGTTTTCTATTAGATTTAAATTGTTTCAGAGATTTCACAGAGGAAAGGTGATATTTTAGGAAGTGATTTTGTACATTTATGAATGTAGAATTTGGGCATTAAAATATAAATGTTGACAATATATTAAAATAATTAGTTCTCATGGGGTGAAAGATAATATATAATTTAAGGTGAAATGATAAGATTTCTGAGTAAAATGAAAAATACTTATAGAAATGTTCGACTTGCTTCTTCTATGCAGTAACGTGTGCACGCGCGTGTGTTCGATGACGTAATCCCCCGGGTCAGTGCAGAAGCTCTCGTCACAAAGACACTTTCTGCTTTAGTCCGCTCTCACTCCCTGCCGGACGGGGCAGAAGATTTGGAGAGAAACCGATAACTAACTGAGGAAATCTACAGTATGACTGCGTCTGATTTTAGGTAACTAAAAGGTCTAAAAACCAGCAAAATAAATGAAAAAAAGAAATAATACATTAGTCCTACATTCTGAACTGTTCTTATGATTATTTGTTCGTGTGTAAAATGTGAAAAATTATTTTCCCTTTTCCATAATGATTATACACAGTATATAGACACACAGAAGTGAACATTCTCACCTAAAAATTCTCACCTTTTTGCAAATGACAAGCAAATATGACCCACTAATCAGATAACTTTGTCTAGACAAGGACAAGTCAATTACCCATGTAAAAAAATAACAACAACAATTTATTTCTATTGTTTCATAGTTGCAGCTGAAAAATGTAAAGATAATATAAAAGAAAATTATGAAAAACCTTGCTGTTTATACGCCCCATCATGATGGGTCCCCTAACCTTCATCCATGCAGCTCAGGTAGGACAAACACAAATTCAAATCAAATTCAAATTCAAATTTTATTTGTCACATACACAATCATACACAGTACGATATGCAGTGAAATGCTTAGGCAACTGCCCTGACCATAGAACAAGGAAGAAACAAAACAAAACAAAAAAAAAAAAACAAGAAAGCTATTTATCTAGGAAGAAATAAAAAAAACATCTATATAGAAAATAAATATTAAAACAAAGTAAATTTGAGAAATATATATATAAAAGTAAAATTTTGCTAAGAAGAATAAAATAAAATATAAAATGTCAGTATGGTACAAATCTACATTAAGGAAGATATAAGGAGATTATAAGAAGGTGGGAAAAATACCTGACTGTACAATAGAAAAAAGAAAATGTAGAATGGAGTGGACATAAGGAACGGAATGTCCAGCGGTGTGCAAATATGCAGTAAAGTGACACACATACACACCCTCACATGTAACACCTGTAACATTTGTAGCACAATTAAAAAAAAAAATTTGGCCAATTTTTGTTTTGCTGTTTCATTCTTTTCTTCTTCTTTTTTTTTTTAATAAGCATGATTTTTTTTTATAAACGTGATATACGCTTTATGATGAATATGATGAACTGTTTTTATTTTATTTTATCACCTACTGTAACTATACAAAAATTAGAAAATGGTTCACATAGGCAAAGAAATAGCACATGATGACATGTTTTATGATTGTATTTATTTGTTTCTATGAATAATAATAATAATAATAATATGCTCATTTTGAGAGTGCTACGTTTTTGAGACATACTGTAATTCCCGTATTCCAGTAGTGGTAAAATTTACAGTTCATAAACATAATCATAACTTTTGTTCTACCTGACATACCTGAAAAACCCAAAAGCACAGTTTGATGTCTGAAGCGTCCGTGTTAACACACCGCCAAGTCTTCCATATAATCATCATTGACCTATGCTGTGTTGCCGGCACAGATCTGTGCCACTCTTTGTTTTAAAGAGTTAATGAGTCATGTTCTTTCCCTATCGCCTTACTAACTTGAGTTTTTGACTCCAGAGGATAGTGGTATCTTTCTCTCTGAAGACAGCTACCTTCCAGATAGGCGGAACATTTTCAGAACTTTTCCTGGCCCTCTGATGAAGTGAGTCCTTCTTTTTCCTCTCATACTCCACACACTAGTGTTGGTGCAGTAATCCAAAACTACTGTACATGTTGCAGCTCAAAGATGCAAATAGAGGACCTGCTTGGTTTTATTGAGAGGAAAGCCCAGGAGTGTCTCCAACATCTGGATAAACCTGACCAAAAGGAGACGTATTGCTTCTGGAAGATTATGGAGCTGCTCTGCTGTAAGAACGGAGTAAGTGGGATATTAATCTGGAATAAATTTGTGTCTGGAATGAATATGTATAATTAGAGTGGATGTGCGAGTTAAAGCTGTTTCTGTTACAGAAGGTGCCGCTGGCAGATGTCGGTGTACTGCTCTTCAGAAGCTACAAACTTCTAAAGAAGAAGGTATCAAAATGTATTTATCAACACACAAACGTCGCATCTGTCTGTATGTTATGGTATAATTTTCTTATTTATTTCTTATCGATTTCTGTTATTACAGCTCTGGAGTGTTAAGAGCCATGGCTGGTGTCTTTCTTTGGCAAGACTTTTGTGCTCTGCTGCCCCAGACGATGAGCACTTAAACGCTGTAACTGAAATGGTAGTAAAGCTTGGTATGTATCAGCAACAGAAAAAAAATAATTTTAACTTCACATGTTGCAATTATAACCTGACCTCATGGACTTGGATCCTTCCATGTATGTCTGATCTTTCATCTGCAGACTCTGAAGGACTAACCTACGCAGCCCATATATGTTACGTGGTGGCACAGGAAAAGCTGGAATCATGTCAGGGGTTTAGCTTTGAACTCATTGGTTGTGACAGGTACTTTGTAATTGCATGTGTGCCAGATGATTTTTCTTGACTAGCTATTGAGGCATCTTTCTTGTACCAGTTTGCCAGGCAGCCAATCAGCCTTGAGGGAAGCTATTGAGCGAACTGAGGTATACGAATATGTACGCTTCCTCAGCTCAGGGCTTGCCCGGTCAAACTTTCAGGTTGTTCTGTCTCTTTTTTCTATTTTAATATTAATCTGAAGCATGAACTGTTGCACTAAGCTTGAATGATGCTGCCTGTCTTAGATCTACAAGTACTATCACGCCTTCAAGCTAGCCGAGTTCGGCCTTTCTGATCAAGCCTTTGAGTATTGCGAGACCATCGCCAGAGCAATCGCCACATTCCCTCGAGACATCACGCAGACCACGATGGAACTCACCATTGCCGTAAATATAACTGTGAAATGGTTTCAAGGGTTTAAATGCCAGTTAGTGCCTTTATCATCCATTTCATGTCACTGTCTGTATTGTAGCTGTGTGAGAGATTACTTCATGCAAAGGGAAGAGAACCCGAGTGGCTGGCTAATCTTCGTCAGCTCCACACGGACAAATTGTTCAAGCTGGCAGAGTTAGAATGTGGCCTTATGACTAGTGAGATGTTCGCTCGCCATCTTCCACGCCTGGAAAGCCATATTACTCCACGGGGTATGTTAGAAACCACCGTTTGCAGAGAAAACATGTATTGAGCATTTAATTACACAGAAAGAATTGTACATGAATGTACTTTACTTTATAACTCAGTAAAATGAGCTATGGAGAGAGACAAGATGCTGGTATGCTGTGTTTACGAGGCCCAAAAATACACTGAATATATGAATTATTATAGATTGATAGATTAATAAAGTTTTTTTTTTCCATCTGTGGTCTTTGACATTTTTCCCCAGGCCTAAAAATTTGTACTTAAAATTGCAAAAGTTGTACAAACATTTATTTCTTGAGAATTCTTTTGTTAGGACAAATGGTCCACAAAGTGAGTGGAATATTTATATCTTTTACTTCCTTGTTTATTTCATTCTAATTCTTTTTAATATTAAAAATGTACTGATTAAGAAGGAACTCATGGTACAGTTCTATATTCTGAGACACGGACATTGAGACACACTTTATTCATCATGCAAGAGAAAAGAAAGAACATGATTTCCTTTCTTTCTGGCTTCAAATAAGCCTTACTGATAGTTTGTTTCTTTGTTTAACAGAGGTGTTTGAGTCACGGTATATTCCAGGAGAGCCGCTAGGAGAAGGAGCCTTCGGGAGCATCAGCGCAGGAGTCTGTAGGGCAGATGGTAAACAGGTAATAGGACTACACATCTACAGTTAATCAATATAATGCATTACAACCTATGGACTGTATATGTCCTTTATGGTGTTATGTAAGAATGTAATTATGTTTTGTATGTTTGAACAGATTGCCATGAAATACGTGTGCAAGAGTCGGAGCGATATGTTCATCACCATTGTAAGCAAATTAAATATTATATCCGAGATTAAGCCATATAACCCATAGGTCAAAATGTATTTGTTACTGCAAACCTAAATACGTTTAAGACACAGATGTATAATCCATAATACTTATGTCAGTACTAATCCAAATATTTGTCTTGTAACATCTCTACCTACCACAGATGTGTTTAGATGTATTTACTCTAAACCCATGCTAATCGTATATGATCTTATTTCAGCCAGGAGAGACACAGCGCCTACCTCTGGAGGTCGCTCTAATGCACATGGTCTGCAAGCCATCTCACTGTCACCATGTGCTCGAGCTCTTCGAATGGTTCGAGACATCACATTGCTACATCTTAATCTTGGAGCGACCCACTCCCTGCACGGACCTCCGACAGTTTCTAAAAGGTCACAAAGGTCGACTGGCAGAACCACTAGCCCGGCACGTCATGCGCCAGGTGGTTCAGGCCGCTCGACATTGCTGTGACTGTGGCGTTCTGCATCGGGACATCAAGGCAGAAAATCTTCTCATCAACACAGACACACTGGAAGTAAAACTAATAGACTTTGGCTGTGGTGATTTGCTCAAGGACACCCCCTACACCACGTACACAGGCAAGTGCGTAAAGGTTATTGGACAGAAATGTTTTTGTAAGGTTACTGACAGTAATGTTACTCCTTCTTCTCTGTTTTTCATTTAGGAACAAGAGCTTTCTACCCACCTGAGTGGGTGTGTGAAGGAGAATATCATGCTCGTCCTGCTACCACCTGGGGCCTGGGAGTTCTCCTCTTTGACTTGGTGTGTGGAAATTTGCCCTTTACTACCAAAGACGACATTGTTAATCGGAACATACACTTCGCTCCCGGTGTGTCTCGAGGTGAGAAAATGCAAACGTGTCATATTTAGACTACTGGAAGGTCGACTGATTTTCCTTCCAGAAATGGTTCAATGGTTCCTTCCTGTAGGTTGCCGCAGCCTGATATTGTGGTGCCTGGCGAGACACCCTCGTGCACGGCCAACGTTTGAGGAAATCCTCTGCCATGCATGGTTTACAGAACCTCAGAACAAGGTAAAGGTGAGACAGTGAAAAGTAAATGAACCTAAAGATAATGAACTAAACATGCTATAATAATCTAGATCATGTGGACTGAACTGGATATGTATGTAACAGAGATTTCTGTGCTTGTGTAAGTACTGTATTTGATTATACATTTCACGCATTGGAGGAGCCAAAACCGGTCTCAGAAAACTTTCTGTCTGTATGTCTGAATGTTTGTATGTCTGTCCAGCCGATTTAGTCACAGCATCACGCAAAACTGGCAAGGCAGAATTTAATGAATGTTTTCCAGTACTTCGGTATTTGCCTGAAGTTAAACCTGCATCATAAATGAAATCAAAATGTTGAGTAGAATTGATGTTACGAGCAGTTAAGTGCCAGATTACGTCACAACATCCAGCACTTTTTTTCCCCTTGAGGGGGAGCGGCTATACGTGTCTCAACAGAACCAATCAATTCGATAGTTCGATAATTCGATAAACCTGTATACAGGGTCACAGGGGGCACGAGGCGGGGTACACCCTGGACAGGGTGACAACCAATCGCAGGGCACACACATACAGTACACACGTATGTAATTTGGGCAATTTGGGAACACCAATTAACATAATCTGTATATAACAAATAACAAACATGTATAACCCAGTAATTTAATCCTTGTAGACCTTTTCTGCAGTATCTAAACTAAAGTCAGAGGTGTTTACTTTTAATTCTAATTCATTATTAGTCATATCCAATATAATACAAGATCAGATTTGTGGCACATGTATTCATTATGTACTGTCATGTTCCTTTTTACAGAACACAGATAGTCATGAGACTCTTACTTTTCAATTTCATCTCCTGGAGAGCCACATTACCGCATGGGGTATGTTAGAATCTACTGTACCATTTGTCCCCAAACTGTATTAATCATTTCTAATTCACACAGCAAAGAATATATAGTAATATATAATCTGTATAGTCAGCAAATCCATAACTCAACAAAAATGTAATATAGAGAGTCTTATTGTATTTGACCTTAATTAAAGAATTGTCTGCTTGTTTAATAGAGGAGTTCGAGTCACTATACTCTAATGGAGAGCCTCTAAGCAAGGGAAGCTTTGGGACTCTCTGCGCAGGAGTCCGTATAGCAGATGGTAAACAGGTAATGTACAGTAAATTTGCACTGTTTAACAAAACACAAGAATTGTAACGCATTAGAAATTATGGACCTCTCTGAGATGCAATCACAAGATTCCACAATAACACTTACTGAATATCCGGGGCACATTGAAAGCTATGGCCTGTATGTAATTTGTTCATGTTTTATAATAGAAATTTAGTTATATTTTGTTTTTGTGAACAGGTTGCCATTAAACATGCAGGAAAGAGTCCAAACGACAGATTCATCACCATTGTAAGTAAACGTCCACTTCTGAGAAATTGCAGGCAAGACACATGAACTAGATGATTCTTGCTAAAATAAAACATGTATTAAATTAAAATGTTTTTCCATATCATTTATAATAGATATATTAGTCAGTACCAGTCCAAACCTTTGCATTGTATCATCTCCGCTCCAGATAGTTTATATGTATTTACTTTAAACCCATCCTAATTGTATACGCTCCTATTCCAGCCTGGAGAGACACAGCGCCTACCTCTGGAAGTAGCCTTAATGCAAATGGTGTCTAAGCCAGTACCATGTGAGAATGTAGTAGAGCTGATCGAATGGTTTGAGATGCCAGATTGCTACATTTTTATCTTGGAGCGACCCGGCCCCTGCACAGATCTTCGCCAGTTTCTAAAAGGTCACAAAGGTCGACTGTCAGAACCACTAGCCCGGCACGTCATGTGTCAGGTGGTTCAGGCCACTCGACATTGCTGTGAATGTGGCGTTCTGTATCGGGACATCAAGGCAGAAAATCTCCTCATCAACACGGACACACTGGAAGTAAAACTAATTGATTTTCGCTGTTGTGATTTTTTAAAGGACACCCCCTACACCACTTATTCAGGTAAATGCATAATAGATATGAGACAGACTTTTTAAAAAATGCAATGGAGAAACCTTTTGTGACGTATCTGATGGAGCTCTTTCTTTCAGGAAAAGAGGGTTTCCTCCTGCCTGAGTGGGTGTGTGAGGGTGAATATCATGGCCGTCCTGCCACTGTATGGAGTCTGGGAGTTCTCCTGTTTGACTTGGTGTGTGGAGACTTGCCCTTTCATAACGAAGACGACATGGTTCATTTGAACACGTGCTTCGCTCCCGGTGTGTCTGAAGGTGAGAAAAAGCAAAGAGATCACATTTGCATATAAACGTTTGACAACCTTAATTACAAAAGGCATTAAACATATTGTTTTTTTTTTTTTGTCTTTATATTGTCCCTCTTATCGCTACACACAGTTTGCCATGATCTGATACTTTGGTGCCTGTTACGATGGCCTCGCTCTCGACCAACATTCGAAGAACTCCTCAGTCACGAATGGTTCATGGACCCTGAGAACAAAGTGAAGGTGAGACACAATACCTGGTTGCTGTTTATATTTAATTAATTAGTTTTGTAGTTCTAAGTTATAAGTGATCGCATGTTTGTATTACATGCAATTAAATATTAACGCTATCCAATATGATACCAAATCATATTTATAACACAATGAATTAATTATATGTAATCATTTCTTTTCTATAGAACACAGATTATAGGGAGACTACTGTTCTTCAGCTTCATCCTCTGGAGAGCCACATTACACCAAGGGGTGTGTTAGAATCTACCATTTGCTGAAAAATCACATAGAAAAGGTTGTAGAGTAATCTGTAACTAGACAATACATACCTTGTTTAAAATTTACAGCAGATATTCTTATTTCAATTGAACTTAATTGATGGATTGTCTGTTTGTATAACACTGGAGTCACTGTACCCTACAGGAGAGCTGCTAGGCAGAGGAGGCTTCAGGACTCTCTGTGCGTGATTTCACAGGACAGAAGGTAATATAACTGCACACGTACAGTAAATTTACACTGTTCAGGTAAAAAGTAAAGCATTATAAATGATGGACCTCTGTGAGATACAATAACAGGATTCATCAATAACACCTGGCTGAATGTTCAGGGCAACAGAACGCTACAGTATATCAGGGCATCATGTTTTTAGTACAGCAATTGAACTGATGTCACTTCATTCATCTTTACTAAATTAATGTTTTAAAAACGTCTCATTAAGGTGAGTGTCCAGAACGAATAAAGAAATTGCATCTGTTGCCAATCGTCTGCAGAGCAAAGCTTGCAGCAAAATGTTGCTGAATTGGGATGAATTGGAGCGAGGACTAATGCTCCAGTGGGATGGCTCTTCTGGAAAATCAAATAGCAATGTCGTTATCGAATCTAAAATATTGGCCATTTCAAATCACAGCTGTATACAAATTGTAGACTATTAAGTCTATTGTTACTGTAAGACACACTGGTCAGCTGGTCTGGAATAGTTCTTGCAAGTCAAGTACAATTATTTCTTAAGTGCATTTGCAAAACCCATCAAGCACCACGATGAAATTGACTGGGTTTTCTTCCCAGAGGTCAAAGACATGCATTTTAGACTAATTGGCATTAACAAATTGCCCATAGTGTGTGAATGAGTATGTGTATGTGTGTGTGTGTGTGTGTGTGTGTGTGTGCCCTGCAATGGATATGCATCCTGTCCAGGGTGTACCCCACATCGTGCTTTAAATCTCCTGGGATTAACCCTGGGATTTATTACAGGATTAAAGTGATTAAGTGATATACGGTGCTTTACAAAACTATTCAAATCCCTTGAACTTTTCCATGTTTCGTCCACAAACGAATGTATTTTATTGGGATTTATGTGATGGACCGGCACAAAGGGGCATATTATTGTAAAGTAGAAGGAAATGGTTTTCTAAATCTTTTACAGATAAAAATCAGAAAACTGTGGCATTCATTTGTATTGAGCCCCCTTTACTCCAGAAGTGGTGATAACGTGATTAAATGTGGAAAGTTTGAAGGGGTGTGAATATTTGTGAAAGGCATTGTGAGTTGAGATGATGAGTGAGTGATTACATATTTGGAAAAATTCATAATGACACATTTATCATCACTGTAAGTAAACTCATTCTGAGATCCACAGAAGGTCCAGATAGACCAGATAATGTGACAATATTATTATTCATACTTAAATACAAGCAATTTACTTTAAAAATCGTGAGTTAGATTTAGTTTCTTTATCATTTATAACAGATATCTGACCTAATATCAAGCCAAACCTTTCTATTTAACATCTCTGCTTAAACATTAACAAGTTTTCAGTTGTTAAATATTAACTTGTTAAATATTAACAAGTTTCAGTAGAATAATCTACAGCTTTGCTGTTGGTTGTTACAATGCTTCCAGAAACTTCAGCAATGTCGAAACGCCCCCACAGCGCCACCTGTAGTGTAAACAGACAGAGCTCATTAAAAAAAAACTAACAACTCGACACAATAATAGTAACCAGCTTTCTTAATATTTTCGTTTGTGTCATAAGAAATACTAAACACGTAAATAAAATCCAGCATAATGTATGGTTAAGGGTGTGGAGTGTGAGATGTGTGTAGAAATAAACGGCAGTCGTCCGTTATTCTGTATTTATTCTGTTTCTTTTATTTTGAAATATAGGAATAGTGGATATAATCTCCAACTTCACCTCACACAAAGTGTGAGTATCAAACAGCTGTATGTTCCCTGTACATGTGTTCTTTCTAGGGTGTTATGGCGTAGTGTCTACACCCTACCTAGTGCAGAACTCCCCCAGTAGTGGGTGATTTGAGATGCGGCCTGTCTAATTGCTCTGTTCAGTTTGACAGTAGCGCTGTAGCGTGTAGCTTGATGGGGATTTCTGTAAGATTCGAGACATGGATGAAACTACTGTTGGGGTTTTAGTTTATAATCTGATTTTAAAGTTAATTTAGCTGTAATGGAGCGGCAGGGGTTCACCGGTGACCTGGAGAGTAAGAGTAAAGAGCAGCTGTATGAGATACTGACACGGCAAGAGAAGTTGCTGAACAATAAGTAAGGACCTGGACACTGTTTTCCTCCTGTCATTGGTTTCATTTTAGAAACTTTATAAACGTGAAATATTAGCTGTGCTTAGCTCTAGTTACCTGAGCTTGTTTAATGACAGGAGGTTGTGCCGTTAGCGCTGGCGTTTCCCGCGCTCGTGCGCTGTGTGGCTAACATTTGATGTCTCGTGTTTCCCCGCGACTCTGAC
>JAAGKR010004400.1:37558-58582 GCA_011419295.1 Clarias macrocephalus | reverse complement strand
GACTCCCTTTGTCAGCACAGTTCTGATGGGTTTATCTTGTTCAGATAAGGGCTTAAAGATGTCATTGCATTTGATTGGTGTTTCATCTGTTGTTGTTCTCCTGGATGCTGCCTCGATCTGTCTCACCTCATGTTCTTTATTGACGTCTCCACTGTCTCCCTCTGTGATGTAGAGCTCTGTGTAGATCTCATTCAGGAGTGTTCGGTTTTCCTGATTTATTATCACTCCATTTACACACTCAAACTTCTTCATCAGATTTAATCTGAACTTTTTCTGGAATTCATTTACAGCAGCAGATTCTGGGTCGTGTCTGTGACAGGGTGGAGTAGGAAAACATGGCATAAAGTAAAAATTTCTATGCCTTCAGCATTGCTTTACAATGTAGAAAGAAATAAAAATCAGGAAAGACCATGCATTTAGAAAGTGATCCCAAACTTTTGAGTGCATTGTAAAAAACATGATTCTGATTAACAAAGAACACAATATTTTAAAATATCTTATTTGTGTGATGTGTGTGTGGAAATGCTGTTCCTTTTTTTTCAAATCCCAAGTGTTTACCTGATCTCAGTCATTTATATTCATATACATATACACATACATGTATTAAAAATATTAAAAATTGAAAGAATAGTGCTGAACCATCACATACTGTAAATTTATTTATTTATTTAATTATAATAAAAATTATTATATATATATAATATTGTTTAGCACTATGCTTTCACTTTTTAATAATGTGTTAGACAGTCCTTAACTCAATTCCAGTGTTTTTGTTTGTTTGTTTGTTTGATTGTTTGATTGTTTTTTTGTTATGTTTTCTTAACTTGATGCAGGCCAATCATTCGACATTTCGGAAATGTTGATTTTAGTTTGGCCAGGGAGTCTTTACATTATTTCCTCTAAAACATTTAGATAACTTATTGTAGCATCACTAATAATCTATAATATGAATACAAACTGTAATCATGAGAACTATGAGATGTTACCTGAATACATATGAGGAATTTTCCTTTTTAAACTTCCCATAAGGAAGATCCATAGACTGATTACTCTTCATGGAGACACAGCTGGGTTCTGGTGAGTCTGATCTCTTTCTCTGGAGTTCACTGTACAACATTACAGACAGGAATTTAATGATTTATATACACTCTATTCAAGTTTTTTTTTTTCACGCTGCCGATTTCACTTGGTTTTCCTGATGTCCCGATTCTCGCCTCTTGATTTTGTTTGTCGCTTCGCTTTTTGATCTTCCAACGTCAACCTCGCGCTTCCCATTTTGATTGCGATGTTATGCGCTAAAAAGCCCCCCCCCCACATAACCTCTATTGAATATTATATTAGAACACAAATTCATAGCTTTATGATTTACGAATTACAAATTAAACCAAACGAAATGTGATTATAAAATAAGCAATATAAAAAATGCATGTTGTATAGGAAAAAAAATTTCTGTGTATTATATTCATATTCATATAGACCATGTATTTTTTATGTTGCTTATTTTATAGTAAAAATCATTTTGTGTAAGTTTTCATCAAAAATAATTTTTTAGTGTAAACATTTTTGTATTACATGACAAATCCCTGCAAAATAAATGTACCACAAAATAAACATTACATGAAAATTTGTATTAATGGCCTCTATGGTTGTCACATGCCTAGGGTTAATTATAATAGTAATATGATATTTGATAATAATCAACCTATAAATTTATGTTCTAATATAATATTTGATAGAGATTATGTAGGGTTGGCAATCCGTGGCAGGGGGGCATTTTAGCGCCTAAGTTAAACATTACTATTACTTTAATTTTGAGGTCAATATGCATTTATTTCCATATTAAGTACATGACAGTATAAAACACTGAACTGCACAGGACTCTATAGAGAATACTCTATTTGTTGAGTGAAAATATTATTGCACCATTAAGGAAAAAAGAAAACATTAAATAAACAGTTAAATATCAAAATGCAAATTGAGTCGATAAAACAATGTGAAGCTTGATCTTTCTGCAGTCACTTTAACTCTGAGAACTACGGGACGTTACCTGTGTACAGATGAGGAGTCTCCATTTTTAAAGTTCCCAAAAGGAAGACCCCTAGACTGATCACTCTTCATGGAGACACAGCTGGGCTCTGGAGAGTCTGATCTCTTTATCTGGAGTTTACTGTACAGTAGAGACATGACTTTAATGATTAATATTCACTCTATTACATTTTTGACTGAGTCGTTAACTTAATGAGAACTTATTCTGCTCTAATGATCAGTGACTCAGTACTTTTTAAAAAATTATTATTATTATTATTATTTTACTTGCCTGTGATTATTGATAGGAAAAAAAATATATTACCGTGGCTTTATAGTGTTTAAGTTATTATTATTATTTTAAATATTTATATATCTTCACTACATATTTGAGATAAATCAGGTAATGACTAAAATGCAGAAACACAGTAGCCTACCCCTTCTCTGAGGGCGGGGTCACATTATCTGTGTCCAGATCAGCTTTCTCCATTTATGAATATTATCGTATGTACAGAGAGCTCATGGACACATTGCTGAGTCCTGAAGATGGTGATCTCTTCTGCTGGAATAAATTACACTCCTAAACACACAACAACAAATATGCAGGTGTAAACAGAAGGAACCACACCTTCACATCTGACTGAAGGTAATGTACGCCCTGTGTGTTTAAAAAGGCAAAATCATTCTTCATTCATGTTCAGTAAACACATTATCAGCGTCATGTGGAATCCAGAGCCCATACCATGAGATATGGGAGTCGGGCAGGAAAACACACTGGAAGTGACCAGAATATCTGATTTTAGCTCTTATTTACTGCTACAGTAATTATATAATGAACGGCCTGTGTGAAAGGCTTTAAACATTAGAAGCTGAAGAAGAGGTAAGAGTGTTTATAAGGATTGTGCAGTGGTGTCATGTCACACAGGAGCAGAGAGCAGAAGCAAAGATCTCATATAGCAAGAGAACATACAGAGAGAGAGAGAGAGAGAGAGAGAGAGAGAGAGAGAGAAATAAATTTCAACTTGTCTCTTTTTTAGCATAACAATATTGGTAAATCTGGAGGTTTATCAAGACATTTAAAAAGACCACAATCCAAGAACAAAAGGCAGATAAAAAGATAAAAACCTGGTCAAAACACAGAGGAGCCAGAACACAAGGTAAGGGTGTTCTGAGGTTTTAATGATTACACCTGATTTCCAGACAAACCCATCTATAACTAAACTGTCTCCTCCTGTAAGGTTTCGTACCCATAGATATCTTGCATTAGAGCTGGTGCCCAAGCAGCACCTCCACACTGGAAGTGACATTACACAGACAAGGGATTGGGGTAGGATGGAGTAATAACTGTGTGGATGTCTTTCTGCTTCAACAGGTTTGGGGTATCAGGACGTCTCCACTGTAGTCTCAAAACATTTGAGAGATGTTTTCTGAACAGTTTTCAACACATAATTCTTTAGAAATATGATGTAACATGACCATATTTCACACTTCACACACACATGCAGAGGATAGCAGCTTTACAGTTCCTCTGTCCTGCTGCACTCAGTTATACTGCTGTTTTTACACCAGCTCAGTAAAATATAAAGTCTGATGAAGAAATCACTCACCTTTACTCAGCAGTCCATATTGTGTGACAGTAATATCACCATTCCTGACTGGAGTCGAAGGTTTTGGGTTTTAAACAGCAGCAACAAAATGGAGTCAAGGCTCCGAGAGAAACACTTTCACTTTCAGAAAACTTTTTTTTTTTTTCACTGTCTACGTTCTGATCTGAAGTGCCCTGAGAAGTGCACTGCACAGGGTGTTAGCCATGTTAAATGTGATTCCAAACCGCGAGGACAAAAAATTAAAAATCTAGAAATCAGATCATTTAAAAAATCTTAGGAAAAAAAGACAAACGAAAGCAGCTGTGACATATTTCACACTTTATACTGATTTATTACATTAGTTTTGCACATAAAAAAATCTTTCTAACTAGGTCTTTCCTGATGTTTATTTCTTTCTACACTGTAAAACAATACTGACAGCATCCAAAATACACAATAATCTCCTTTGAACATGCAGGTCAGTATCATATACAGGTACAGTACCAGTCAAAAGTCTGGATTTATTTTCTACATTCAGGAACAATACTGGATTAATTTTTTCAAAACTATGATATAACACATATTGAATTAAGTAATTAGGTAACAACAACATCAATAACAGTAAGTTGTTATTTTAAGACATGAAGGTCAGCTATTCTGGAATAGTTCTTGATTGACAATACTGTTCATGCAATAACTGCATAACAGCTGACCTTCATGTCTTAAAATAACGTACTGTTACTGCTGGAAATTATTCATTAATAGTCATGTTGTAAACTAGCACAGAAAATGAAAACCAGGAAACTGATAGACGGAGGCTCCGCCCCAGACTGTTTCTGATTGGGTGACACTGTGGATGTTTACACCAACATGCTTCAAATTAAAATCACCAGAAAGAGGTAACACACATGTAGGAGGGGCGTTTAAGTCAAACCAGGACTTTTCTGATCGACATTTACAGAAGTCTTCAGGTAAAGTTCAGTGATGAGACTCTTAGTCACAGTAAAATATCTAAATGGAAATCATGGCTTCAGCATCCTGAGAAAACCTTCTACCTTGATGGTGTCCAAGCACTAGTGAAACACTGGGATAAGTGCATTAGTATAGCAGGAGATTATAGAGAGGAATAAAGGGAGTTTTTACTCTCAGAACAGTATTCTGTTAATCTAAAAGTCCTGGTTTGACTTGAACACTCCTGGTCTATAGACAGAGACTGCAGTAGCTGTGATTTTCTTTTCAGAGATGATTTAGAGTCCACGTGTGCAGTGTGGAATCTTAGGATTGAAAACACACTCATCACCCATAGCAAAATTTTGTTGCTTATTATGAGCTTCTTCATGTCTCATGAGACTGAATTGAGCTGTCTCATTACAAACTCGACTTGTCTTTTCTATTTCTCCTAAACCCCACTTAGGAGAAACAAAAAGACATAACTGAGACACAACCCGAGACATACTTGAGAAATATTTGAGAAATCTGAGTTGTACATGAAAAACAGAACTGCATTTGAAGGAGAAGCAAATGAGCAATATATAAGACCATAATGAGATTAAAATCAGACATAAATGAGATGCATGAAACACAAATGAGAAATATTATAGTTTTATTGAACATATCAAAAATCTATATAACCGACACCAGCAAAATCTGGCAATTTAAGACACTAAATGATACAAAATGTCACCCAACCTGACAAAGATATTAAGTGTCACACTGCTCAACTCATATTATTATTTATACAGGAGTTACACAAAGGCCATAGCATTGTGAGAATCTTCCAATGAAAATAATCAGTCAAAAAGGAGATGAAAAATTGGTTGCTTGCTGTATGTAAGGGCTACAAGAACAGGCCAAAGCCAGGAAAACTTCTCTCTCACCGGCTACATCAGTCTTCTCTTGTGGTGGATGTCCAACAAGCTTGTCCAAAGTCTGCAACTCCTGGAATTGCTTAGTACCTAATGGGGGGAAAAAATTTTTAATTAATTAATTAAAAAAAAAATATATATATATATATATATATATAATAAATGAATAAATAAATAATAATAATAATAATAATAATAATAATAATATATTAGGGCTGCAACTAATAATTATTTTGATAATCGATTAGTTGGGCGATTATTTTTTCGATTAATCGGATAAAAACTAAACGCTTCTTTAATTTGATGTTTTGCTTATAACTATATAAAACAATAAATCAGGGTATTAGTTATGTATAAAACTAAACTTTAAAAAATGCAAAAGCCACATATAGAGTTTAATGATCTTTAATTTTGACATTTTAAACCTTAAATTAAAGACAAAGTTTGTTTTGGAACAGTAAAACTCCTCTAAATATGCAAAATATAAATAAATAAATAAATAAATAAATAAAGCAAAAAAATTGTTGTACTCTTATTATATTGGATGGCATCTGTTATAGTGGCTGCTTGTTGTGGAGTGCATGGGGGATTTATTTTTTGAATGAACTCACTTATGCTGACTTGTCTCTTTCTAAAAAAAAGAAAAAAGAAAGAAACAACAGTATTTGAGTATGCAAAACACAGCATTTTAACAATAACTACAGATATTACCAGCGGATAGAGAAGGAACGGAAGTCAGAAGTCGTGTGTGGAAGTCTGTGATTGGCTGCTTTTGTGGCAGTTTTGTAACACCGGACAAAGTTGAGTGAGCGTACAGGTAGAGTCGAGCGCGCACAGAAAATAATGAATACAAATAATGAAGACGCCGCTGCTGCTATCCTGCACGCTGTCAACGCCTTAACGCAGAAGATGGATGAACAGACGGCGCTGCTGCAAAAGTTTGACAAGCGTATCGATATAAATACAGCGAAAACAAGGAAGAATAAAGAAGATATAACAGAACTCCAGGAGAAAGTTATTGAGCTGCAGAAAGAAAACAAATCCCTGTGCAGCTCCTGTGAGGAACATGCTCGATACAAGCGGAGGTGAAACCTGAGGCTGACTGGTCTTCCTGAGAAAGCCGATGAAAACACGAGAGAGACGGTTATTGGGATTCTCACCAGAGTGTTACCCGTGTCTGGATAGATTGAGAGTAACCGTTGATACTGTTCATCGGCTGGGAAGGAAGGGAAATGCTGCATCTTCCGTGTCTCCAAGAGCCATAATCCTCCAGTTCAGTATGAGGACGGTCCGGGACGACGTCTGGAAGAAATCGAGGGATGCAAGAGTTTGTAAAGACATGAACATTCGTTTTAAGGAAGACTTTTCCAAGGAAGATCGGGAGGCTCGAGCTAAATTATGGCTGCTGGTCCAGGACGCCAGGAGTAAGGGGAAGAGAGCATTTCTGAAGGAAGGCTACGCTCTGATTGACAACCAAAGAGTTGACCCGAACTGAATATTGTGTGTGATTGTTTTTCACCTCTCAGGTATACTGATGTTGAATCAACGTTAATGTTTAATATGTTCCCTGATTGTTAAGGGTTATTGCACTAAACATTTTATATAGGACACAGCTGCTCATTCCTGCATGCCTTCTTCATTTTCTTTTTCTTCAATAGTTCTATAGACGAGCTTTATGTGATCTTTTATATCGTTGAATGTTAGGGGGCTGAAAAATATTGTAAAGCGTAAGGCAATTTTTCTTTTTTGTAAGGAGCAAAAGGCTAACTGTGTCTTTCTGCAAGAGACCCACTCGGCGGAGGCTGACACAAAGTTCTGGAAATTACAGTGGGGAGACCGTTTTCTTTAGTCACGGTACATCTCATTTTGCGGGAGTGATGATTTTATTTAATAGGTTTCCGAGTAATGTCATAGACTGTAAAAGTTATTCTGATGGTCATTGGCTGATGGTGGTGTCAAAGATTAATGGTTCAAACTACATTATGTTATGCGTGTATGGTTATACCAATAGAGCTCAGAACAAAAAACTTCTATCTTTCCTCTGTGATAAATTGGAGCAATGGAAGTTAAGCTATTTAGTTGATAAAGTTATTTTGGTAGGAGGCTTTAATGTTGTTCCTGATCCTTTTTTAGACCGTTTTCCATCTAGGGCGTCGTGTCACATCTTTGATGATACTATTCTTAATATGTTTACCAAAGTCAGTCTGTGTGACTATTGGAGACTGGAAAATCCTTCTGCGACTCGGTATACTTGGTTTAATTAACAACGGTCAATGTTCCAGGATTGATTATTGGTTAATTTCAAACAACTTGATCAATGATATCTCCAAGTGTGAAATTTCAGCTTCTCCTCTAACTGATCATTGTTTGATTTCTTTGTCCATTTCACTAACTAAAGAGGGACATCGGACGCTTATTTGGAAATTCAATAACAGCCTTCTGCATAATGACAACTTCTGTACTAAAGTAAAAAATCTAATTGTGGAAATTAACCAACTCGAAATGTCATGTTTGAGCAAATGGGAATGGTTCAAATTCAATGTTAAACAGATGGCAATTCAAATAAGCAAATCTTCCAATAAAAGGAAAAAAAACAGGAGCATCAAAACATTATTGATGGCATAAACAAACTGTGCTGCAAACAGGATTTATCAATAGACGAACAAATACAATTACACAATTTTCAATCTCAATTGGACAAACTGTTTTTGGAGAAAGCAAACGGTGCATATGTTCGTTCAAGAGCCAGATGGATCGAGGAGGGGGAGAAAAACACTTCTTACTTCTTTAATTTAGAGAAGCAGAGACAAGATAAAAAGAAGATTCAATCACTGAATATCGAGGGGGTTACAACCGATGACCAAGACCAAGTAAATGAGGAAATATTACGGTTTTACAGTAATCTTTATAAGTCAAACTATTCGGCGGAGAACGGTATTGCCTTTTTTGAGAGACTTAGAGGTTCTATTAGAACATTGGATGAAGATTTGAAGAATCTTATGGAGGGTGAACTTGCGATTGAAGAGCTGGACGAGGCAATCAAATGGATGCCCACAGGTAAATCACCAGGAATTGATGGTTTAACTGTGGAATTTTACTCCTTTTTCTGGCAAGACAATAGATCAATGCTCTTCAAGGCGTATCTAGAATGTATCTCATTAAATAATCTTTCACCCACAGTGAAACAAGGTCTCTTCACTTTAATTCCAAAGCCCAGCAAAGACAAACTTCTATTGGATAATTGGAGACCCATAACCCTTCTGTGCAATGATTATAAATTATTGGCTCATGTTTATGCAAACCGTTTAAATGAGCATTTAACACATTTAGTGGATGAGTATCAATCGGCATTTATAAAAGGAAGAAATATACAATCATATTAGACTGATTCTTGATATGCTTGATTATTGTCACTTCATCAAGACTGAACGTTTGGTGTTGTTTTTGGACTTTTATAAGGCCTTTGATACTGTTGAACATCCCTTTTTGCTTAATGCCTTACATTACCTGGGTTTTGGGACAAACTTTTGTAATGTGATCAAAATGTTTTACTGTACTATTTATAGCTATGTTTCTCTTAACCCTGGAATGACGTCTAGGTTTGAGGTGCAGCGAGGTATTCGTCAGGGTTGCCCCATTTTCCCAAAACTGTTCATCCTGACCACTCAATTGCTGGCGCTGATCATCCAAAATGACCCTGATCTGCAAGGTATAAACATTTTTGATAAAGAATTCAAAATAGGTCAATTTGCGGATGATACAGCTCTGTTTTTAAGAGATAAATCCATGGTAGTTAAGGCTGTCAGCATTATTTCATTCTTCTGCCAGGCTTCAGGACTGTGTCTGAATATTAAAAATGTGAATTGCTACCTATTCACACATGTTCTGATTCTAATATAGCTTCAATAAGAGTAGAACCAGAAGTGAAGTATTTAGGTTTAGTGATATCTAAAAACATGACTAGAAGAGAAGATACTAACATCTGTAGTCGTATTGTTGACATGAAGAGATCTCTGTCATTGGCTGACTAGAGATATTACTATATTTGGAAGAGTCATCCTTTCCAAAGCCGAAGGTCTTTCTAAATTAATTTACCCATATCACTCTCTGTATGTTTCTCCCAAAAACATTAAGAAAGCCAACTCAGTTATTTTTCAATTCCTGTGAAAAAACAAAATCCACTATATTAAAAGATCAAATTTGGTGAAAGATCACACTGTAAAAAATCCAACTAGCAAAATGTTGGCATAATGAGTATTTATTAGTAATCTGGACAATAAGACATGAAAAAGCTGACTGAACTAGTGAAAACAAGTTCATTAAAAACTCGCTGGGTCAACTAAGGTTTAATTACTGAACAGACTTTCTAATGCAAGTCAACATGCACAGAAGTTGGTTCGGAAGTTGGCACATGTGCGCTGTTACGTTTCTGAAGTTGGCACATGCGCGCTGATACGTTTCTGAAATTGCCGCAAATTGGGTGCAGCGGGTATTTTGAACATCATCTGGATTAGTATCCCGTTTCTCCACCTCACAACGGACAACTTCTTTTAAACTTTGATAAGTGCATATATTTATATTATATGGTGCTCTTTGTGAAGTACATAGAGCTTGGTGCAGTTGTTTATTTAACGTAAGACAGTGAGAAAGATGCAAGTCTTCCTCTAACCTGAGTTACTACAATCAATATATTTTGTATTATTTTGAGTTTACTACATTTATTTGTTATGCATTACATGTTTTGTATATTATAAAGTATATTTAATTATATTAGAAATATTAAATTTAGAACTGAATATTATTTAATGATCATTTACAGCACATTATTATTTTGTCTGTATCCCTGCATGTGTGATATTTGATTTATTGGTTATGTTGCTTATGTTAAGAGGAACTGACAAGTTACCTGCTTGGGGTTTCCTATGGGACAGGTGAGAGTGTGACACGGTGTGAGAGAAGCACATGAGGAGAGCAGTTTGTATTCTGTCTTGCCATTTGGTTTAATAAAATAAGTTGTTGCAAACATAACTGTATCCCACTTATTACCCACAGCCAAAGAGACTGGAGAAGAGTAAGACAAGTCTAGAAAGTCCTGGATAAACACATTTCCAGACTTCATCACAAGACCTCAAACTTTGCCATTTCATGTAAGTAAACATTTACCATGCAGTATTTTTAATGATTTTAAGAACGAAGTATGAAGTTAGGGCAAAAAAAATAATGCTTGTTATACCTTACTAGTTTACTTTTTTATGTAATACTATTCATACATAATATTTCATTAAATATAATGAAAGTTTGAGATCTGTATAATTTTTTTGTTTTTAAAAGAGTTTTATGTTAATCAATGCTGGAATAATGTGAAATAATGTTAGACTTCAAAATTTCTGTTTTCTACTGGAATGTACTGTACGTAAAACTGTAATTTATTGCTGTGACATTAACCTGAATGTTCTGCATCATTACTTAAATATTTAGTGTCACATGGTCTTCAGAAATGCCTCTAATATGAGGATCTGATCATGGGAAAATTTTGTATAGAGAGTTATAGCTTTTTTTTGCCAATTTTAATATAAGAATGTTGGCCTATAAAAATACCTAATATTGTCATTGAGTCCTGGGGGGAAAAGTTATTGTTTCCACAAAAGTCAATAAATGTTTCTTGATCATTATGAATGAATTAAAGAAATAGTGATTTTTGAGGATCATGTGACACTGAAGACTGGAGTAATGATGCAGAAAATACAGCTTTACATCACAGCAATAAATAAAACAATTTAAATACATTCCAAAAGGAAAAAGAGCTGTTTTAAATTGTAGATCTGCTCTGAAGCACAGTTCTTCTCTTGGAAAACCTATAAGAAATAGAGAGATCGTATTTTCCCCTTACAGAAATGTAGATTCAAGCTTTAGCAGCCATAGAACAAGAAAACATAAAAATAACACCATCAAAGATTTCAGATTAATGCATAAGGAATCAGAGAAAATCTTGAATGAAACAGAACCTGAGCTGAACAGTGAACCTGAAGCTGGGACTTCATCTTGTTCACATGTAGAATTGAGAGAAACGGTCATTTTTGATTTGATGCTGAGACACTTGAGCACAAACTTGAACATCTTTTTTTCTATGCAAACAGTATTTCATATTTCACAATCTTTTTCTCATAATTAGAGTCTCCCTAATGTTAAGTGTTATGAATACCTGAAAGTTTAAGTGTGACAATGCATAACATTAGCGCTCTTTTTTCAGACTTCAGATATTGTGGCTCACCGTGATAGATGTTGCATTGAATCTCTGCAGGCACTTTGACAAAAATACGGCTGTTTATGTTTGTGTTGACATTATTAAGATATTTTAATTCTTATTCATTTGAACTCCGGCTCTTATTTTACTTTATCTGATCATCTCAAACTTGTATAGCTCAGAGACAACTGATTTAAAGGATTTATGAGGTGTTTCTTTCTGTACATTTTGACTACATTAATCTAGTAGGATCCAAAACTTTCATGGAACAAAAAGAAATATAACAACATAGAAAAAAGTGATTTTTTTTGTACTCTTTATTACATTAGGACAGTACTCCTGATGAAGGACAGACCAGAGGGATGAAAGTGGGAGTTCCTATTGTGATTGAAAATGATGACTCCCTTACGACTTTGACCAGTGTCATAAACTTTACTCTTGTGTTGGAGGAAGAGATTGTCTTGCAAGATGCTCCAGATCTGCAATCTGCTGTTGCTTAACAGTTTAGCCTTTGACCTGTTTGACTTGGATTTCAGTACCAAAATATCTGAAGTAAACTTTTGAGGTGATTGAGAAGGTGTTCATGGAATTGGACACTCACTGCTCTGCAAGGGTACTATCCCTTAAGACTTAACTTCTGCTATGACTTTGCTTTTGTGAGCTGTTTTCAAACTTCAAATTGTTATTATTATTATTATTATTATTATTATTATTATTATTATTTTGTACTCTTTGTTTTGTGAAATTTAGAATGTAAAAGGCATCTTGCCATGTTTCTTTTAGTTTACTTTTATTTGAAAGTCAAGGAATGTGGTTGTAGTGTGTTCCTTTTGGTTTAAAATAAAATTTGGAAGAAACGTTTAAGCATGCAGTTACAGGTTTTTTCATTACATTGTATTACATGTTAATAAAAAAAAAAACTTGCTTCAGTAAATTTAAACATATTTTAAACCCAAAACATGTGACAAGTTCACATTTATTAAATTAATAAGTCTTTGAAACTATCAAAACACTTTTAACTTAACAAAAGAATATAAGTTGGGAGACCTTCTCAGTAAATTTAGTTAATTCAACAACAAGTTGGCTTAACTCAAAATTTCAACTCAAAATTGCTGCACAGCTTTTTTGAGTTAACTCCACTTTTAACCCAAGTTGTTGACTTAACTCAAAATGTCAAGGCAACTTGCTGCACAGCTTTTTTAAGTTAAGTCAACAACTTGGGTTAAAAGTGGAGTTAACTCAAAAAAGCTGTGCAGCAAGTTGCCTTGAAATTTTGAGTTAAGTCAAGCTTTTATTTTTTACAGTGTATGTTAAGGGTGGTGTTAGAGCCTTAGACTTTGAAACAATGGTAGGAACTTTTAAGATTAACTGGCTCAGAGCTTGTTTATCTCAACTTGATTCCATGTGGTTTCATATACCCAGATCTTTATTTAAGGAATTAGGAGGAATTGATTTTTTATTAAAATGTGACTTTGCAATCAATAAATTCCGGTTAAATTATCAAATTTTCACAAACAGATCCTTTCTTTCTGGAAAATTATGTTTACACACAACTTCTCTCCCCACATGTCAACACTATGGAACAATAGAGTGATAACTGTTAACAGAAAGTCAATGTATATTAGAAATTGTTTTGAGAGTGGTATTTTGTTTGTGTCTGACTTGTTGGACTCCGATGGTACTCTGTTGGACTATGTATCCTTTTTGAAGAAATATAATTTAGGTTGTCCTCAGAAAGAATACAGGAAGGTTTGTCGTGCAATCCCATTGGTTTTAAGGCAGCTAACATAATCTTATATACAGAAATCAAACCAGTGTTGCCAAATTTAAAAATTGGTAATTGTAATCTAAACGATAGCAAATGTAACAATAAGGTTATTAGCGTGAACTCAGGTAGGCATTTGCAGGCTTTTCATGGGGATCAGTTACTCATGGAAAAGGTGTTTTCTAAATTTGTAAAGTGGCCTGTTTCCCCAAAAGTTAAAGAAACTCATTTCAAGATAATTAATAATTTTCTATGTCCTGTGTCAGCTGAATTTTGGTCATAAATACACACTTGGTTATCACTCAAGATCAATGATATTCCACAGTTTGATAAATCTGATGTTATCTTCTACATGGATAACCTACACCCCTCTGTTGCTACTCTTTTTAGGTAAATACCATATACACTGTAGTAAGTGGAGAAATAGTAAACCGTCTTTCATATGATTCATAAATGACTTTAAACAATACTTTATGTCACTTAAGAAACTGAAATCAAGCAAATCAATAAGGATCTGTGATGACATTTCTCATTTGTTATAGTTTTGATTTATGCCTCCAGTGCCGTGCTCTGTTATTCTGCACTCTTTTTATTACTGTGAATCTTTTTAGACCCCCTTTTTCTTTTTTTTTTCTTTTCTCTTTGTTTATTTCCTTTCGTTCTTTTGCTGTTGTATTGTAGTCTTGAATTGTTGATTTGTTTTACCCTCTGCGAGATCTTGTACTGTAGTGTTTTTTATTTGTTTGTTTAAATAAAAAAATAATAAAAAGTTAAGCGAGCGAGAGACATTGCACGCGCAGAATCGAGCTGTTGAGCGCGTAGTGGAAACACTGCACGCGCATAGAGTGCTTTGTCTGCTCTCAAAATGTCAAACCGCGCGCTCAGAATTGTGGCCGGAATATAACGCCATAGGCGCACTTTTTCCTGCAGACGCTTCTGTAACCTCCATCGTGCGAGCGGCTGTGTATGTATTTTTGTGTATTTGTGCATCTTGTGGTCGCGCTCCTCAGTTACGTGAGCAGTCCAACTAATCGATAATGGCATTCGTTGACAACGAATTTCAGTTGTTGCAGCCCTAATATATATATATATACACACACACACACATTTAAAATTTACCTAAAGACCATTCCCAACAATGAGAGGTGGGCTGGTGCTTACCTGAGTGATGATATGGTGCTGATGGAGACTCCGGGAACATTCTCCTGCAGTTTCTTTGTTGAGATTCTAGGTCTCCTGAGGTGGCATGCTTCTGAAAAGAACCCAGATAAAATAAAATGTACTTTATATAATTACCAAGATAAACTTTCCACAAACAAACATATTGGTCTTTATCTATAGAATATAATTAACTGATGTCTCTAAAGTTGTATGTTCTGGTAACTACTGTTAAACACTCAACACTATACTAAGACATTAGCTTACTATTAAGAAAAAAAATGGTAAAAAGTAACTTAATACGTCAAACCACACTGGTTACTTAGGACATACCTAATAATAATACTGTAAGTAGGTGACTGATTTTTACCATTAAAAAAAAAAAAAAAAAACTGTGTTAGTTACCTAGACATGCTAATCCACATGATAAACCACCCACAGGTAGCATTTCAATTCCTTTTGCAACTTAAGAACAAACGTAAGCTGTGTAAATTTCAGCTACCAGACTCTGTGGTTTTAACATACATTTTGACTCCTTGTCAATAATAATTAATTTTAAATGTGGCGCAAAAAAGTAAAACTCACCTTCACTGTCCGCTTTGTCTTCTTAGTCTTCTTCTTTTTTTTATCTCCAACAGACAAAGTAGGTCTGGATGAATGATGGATAAAGTGTTTTTATGCGCTGCACACTTCTCTAAACACACTGGCCATTTAAACATTTGCAGGCTCGGAGCATGTGTGGGAGAAATTGTGAAAAAGAATATGTTTTATTAGAATCCATATGTACTGTAGGCTTAATTGGGTTGGCCATGAAACAAATGTTGAACATTTGGTCATAAATGTATAATCAAAAATAGGTTTGGCCTTAAATGATAAGAAAATACAGAAATCACTGAACACAATCATTATCTCATTGCTTCACTTCTTTATAAAAATAATAAAAAATCTGTATATTGTTTTTTAGTTCTTTATTGGTAATGACATTTGTACAGAATGCAAAGTAAGTTTGCCATTTGCCAGTTTACTTTCAATAAATTCATTAAGGTTCATTCATCAACTAGGGACACCTGGGTGTACTGTATAATAAAATAACTGGTGGTTGGATTTTTTTTTTAAATAAAGAAGCTATATTTGAAGTAAAACATTTATCTATTATAAAGCAATTTTGTAATTGAGTTTAGTTGTTACCAACCTACATATCAACATATCTTAATTTTAGAGATCCAACCTACTAACCCTCCCCTCTATTTACCAGTACGTGAAGAGTAAGATATAGTATTTTAAAAAAAGTACTAAACAATCTTTAATGTAGATGGAACTCTTTATCAGAGAACTCTAGTCCTTAAACCCCAAAGCATTTTTAGCTATTATTTGCATTATGTTTTAATAAATATGATGTATAGGAGTCAGGAGTGGGCAATATAGAGTGACATTTTTTCAGTTTACATACTGGTTAACAATTACTGTATACTTTATGTGTGGGAAACACTGCTTTGGGAAAACAAAAAATATGTGAGTTGCACACGAGACAACTATGAACTATCTCTGAGATTTTAAGGTAATGAGCCACATTTGAGACAACTTTGAGACGATGCAGAAAACAGCTAAAATCTCATTCAAGTCTCAAAGATGGCTCATTTCCGTCTAGGAGACAAAGAAGAGATTAACATGAGATCTCATCTTGGAGTTTCTTTGCTATGGGCATTTACAGCTTTAACAATTAATTAATAATTAATAAATAAACCAGAAGTTTTCTTACAGACATCTGAGACAGATCTGTGTGTGTGTGTGCTTTTACTGCAGACTTACCTTCTCCTGCAACACACACACATACACACACACACACACACACACACACACACACACACACAAATACAACAATTAACACAATGTGTCATAGTGGGTTAGTGGGTTAGCGAGAAGCATGACCTGTGTGATGGAGGAAGGGGGCAGGATGGGCTTCACCTTCATAGACTGAGAGAAAAAAGGCAAAAATGTCAGTATAATTGTCATCGTCGCAAAGCAGCTTTACACAATCAAAGAATTATTTATTATTATTAAGTATATAAACACTTATCAGACATTATGTCGCTCTGTTGACTCACTGAAGCGTTAAACCAGAGGTGATGTACTTGTTCACTAGCCTGTAGTTTGGGACACAATCACACTCTCCATGTCGTTTCTCCAAGACCAGCTTTTATGACGTGCTCTGTGATATTTCAAGATCTACATTCATTTAATATTTTTTTTTTTTTACACACACTTCAAATGTTTCTACAGATTTGGAAATGGTTTGTACTGTACCGCTTCTAAACAGTTTGTTTATTACCCAGAATTTACTACTGTGTCATCCAGAACAGCACTGTAGGAGCCATGTCTCACCCCTTCACCTCTCCAAGGTTCAGCATGGTGAGATCCTGCAGCCTCTGAGTTACCACGTCAGGGTGTGTGTGTGTTGTGTGTGGTGGCTTATGGTGTGTGTAGGAAGAAACTGGTGAAGCCTGGTGCTGCTGCTCCACCAGGCACTCAACAGGTCGAGTCCAGGAGGAGGAGGAGTCTGACAGAGAGAGGAGTCAGGTGATCATAAATACAGTAAATATACAAAACTATGTTCCCCCTTTTGTATACAGAATATAATCAGTATAAACACCTGATAAATAAATGATAACATGTCTTAAATGATAAATAAAGAACTATTTTGTTTTGTGATCAATACAATTGGCATTACACTGAAACCAACATGGATTTGCCCTCAATAGAACAATTTCAGTTGTTACCCATTTTTGCCCGGCCAAAAAAAGTCACACACGCATTTAATTGGACCTCCTTTTGATTTAATTACAGCCATGGCATAATTTTGATAAGCTTATGCAATGCCACAACATTTTTTTCAAATCCAGAGTCACATTAATTTCTCATCAAGATCTTGTATTGATGATGGAGAAGGATTCTCAGTTGGATTAGGGATTGGACTCTGTGGTGTCCAATTCATGTGTGAAAATGATGTTTCACAACTCCCTAAAACATTCTTTTACAATTTAAGCCATTTTGTCTCAGAGCTGTATCAGACTGTGAACTCTGTCTCGTTGAAATTAGGATTATTCACCATCAGAACAGATTTACAGCAAAGACATTTTCCATCATTGTGCTTCTGGACTGATTAATTGAAACCGGTGAGGCCGACTCATTTCTTCCACCAGTTAATTACATTTCTACCTAATAAAATGGACCACATTACCCAATCAGTCTACCATTTGCCACCAGCATGGTCTATAATATCATATCACGAGTGTGCAACTTCTTACATGTGAATGTGTTATATTCCAAGTACAAGGGCTTTTAGCTTTAACTGACAGGCAAAATAACTCGACCAAAAAGTCTCACTCTTAAACTCTATACATACAAACTTTCCTGTCACCCGAGGTCAGTCCATGTGCTGGTTGTAAGCAGTCACAGGTGCAGACAGGTACTTATCATGTGTCCGTCCACTTTAAAAATACAAGAGATCCGCCCCGAGTCCAGACCCCAGTTGTGGTCAGTCTGTGTTTTCCATGAAACAGTGATGGACCATCTGTATCTTACCAGCTTGTTTGTATTTGCTTTCTATCAAACAAGCGGCTGATCATTTTACTGTCACAACTTATTTTATTTTAAAAAAATAATAACATGAGCATGATGATACAATAAATAAACTGCAGTATATTATCATCATCAGTATATTAGGCACCGGGAGCTAAAGTGTTCTATAAATATCTATAAATATCATTATAGATAGCAGTATCATAACCTAACCAAAACTGAACCAGTAAGCTAAAGCTATTCAAAACTGAGTGAAATACATTAGAACATTGTTTCATACAAGACAATGTTTCATGTAACCTGGCCAAATCTAGCCAAAACGAGGAAAAATAAAATAATATGAGTTTTATATGATGAGAATAAGGATTATATGAGACTTAATAACTCACCCTTGCTGGATTCTCCTCCTTTGTTCTTTGTCGGAATCTCAGTGTTGTTCTGAGGTAAATATAAACTCCTCCCACTGTCCAGAACATTCTGTAGAGCTCCAGAAACATGTACAGCGCGTGACATCTTCCACACGCGCAGGAAACTCACTGGATCTGTGTGTGTGTGTGTGTGTGTTTGCGCGCGCGCGTGTGTAAGGGGCGTGGCCTTGTATGTAGATTCCCCGGACTGTTTGTCACAAAGTTAGTTTGAGATGTACAGAGTTAACATGTGCTCGATGCAACCTAACCCACATCTCTTGTAACCGCTTTGTTTTGTTTCTTAAACGCTCCGATTGGATGAAATGATGATGAGTGACATCAATCCATCTAATGGTGTAAAAGGGGGCGGGACCCTAATATCGGGTGACAGTGAACTCCGTGACGGAGAGACAGACGCTGTTGGAGTCTTAACGGAGCTCAAGCTGCGGGTCATTGGTGAGTAACGCAGCCGCGTCACCACTGAAACTTTTTAAAAGCTGCTTAAGGTCAATATGTTTCATCATGTGAGTGTATTTGTGGAATTAGTTACACATCTTTTGTACAAGCTGAAGTTATAACTCATTTCAGTCAGCATTTCTTAGCATTGTGTTACACAGTTATCACGTGGTGTCATGACTAGACATGTTCCAGTGATTAGAATAAATGTCCTGTGTGTTCATCTTTCAGCTCACTGAGTTGTAGATGTGATTTCAAAGCTCATAGCCAGTATTGTTAGCTGTTTTTGTGATTTATTACACACAGAGTGTCTCTTAACCAGCTTGAGCTCATCTTGATCTTGAGAATATTGAAGCCCCATTTCTGAAGTGAGACAGTCTGGGTCTAGAAGAGACACTTCACCTCCACCTGCATGACCGTGTGGCCGAGTGACTGTGAGAACCGTAGGGAAGAAAGCCGATTGTGTCCCACATGTGAGGGGACAGAGAGACTGAGGTAATGTACACCACTGTTCTTTGACTAAAACAAGCTCTTGAATGATATCAGACATCCCATATCTTACACACTCATTTATACCTTAATTCAATAAAAGGGGTTTGTAAATGCTGATAATACCTTTAAGTTATGCAGAATAATCAAATAAAACATACTGAATATATGTGTATATATACTGTATATACAGTACAGTATGTCACAAAAGTGCGTACACCCCTCACATCTCTGCAAATATTTAGTTATATCTTTTCATAGGACAACACTGCATAAATGACTCTTTGACACAATGAAAAGTAGTGTAAAGTTTGTATAGCATGTCTCTAGACATAAACCCCATAGAACACCTCTGGGGCATCCTGAAAAGGAAGGCGGAGGAGCACAAGGTGTCAAATGTCCACCACCTCCATGATGTTGTGATGGAGGAGTGGAAGAGGATTCCAGTGGCAACCTGTGAAGCTCTGGTGAACTCCATGACCAAGAGAATTCATGCCGTGCTGGAAAATGATGGTGGCCACACAAAATATTGAAATTTCACATTTTCACTTGGGGGTGTACTCACTTTTGTTTGCCAGGGGTTCAGTTATTATTGGTTGTATTTTTAGTTATTTTGAGGGGACAATAAATTTACACTGCTATACAAACTTTACACTGACTACTTTTCATTGTGTCAAAGAGTCATTTATGCAGTGTTGTCCTATGAAAAGGTATAACTATATATTTGCAAAGTTGTGAGGGGTGTACACACTTTTGTGACATACTGTGTATGTTTGGGACACACCTTCTCATTCAAAGAGTTTGAATTTGTATTATGGCAAGAAAAAAGCAGCTAAGTAAAGAAAACCGAGTGGCATCATTACTTTAAGAAATGAAGGTCAGTCAGTCGGAAAAATTGGGAAAACTTTGAATGTGTCCCCAAGTGCAGTCACAAAAAGCATCAAGCGCTACAAAGAAACTGGCTCACATGCGGACCGCCCCAGAAAAGGAAGACCAAGAGTCACCTCTGCTGCGGAGGATAAGTTCATCCGAGTCACCAGCCTCAGAAATCGCAGGTTAACAGCAGCTCAGATCAGAGAGCAGGTCAATGCCACACAGAGTTCTAGCAGCAGACACGTCTCTAGAACAACTGTTAAGAGGAGACTGTGTGAATCAGGCCTTCATGGTAGAATATCTGCTAGGAAACCACTGCTAAGGACAGGCAACAAGCAGAAGAGACGCGTTTGGGCTAAAGACCACAAAGAAAACTCTTTGAATGAGAAGGTGTGTCCAAACTTTTGGTCTGTACTGACCTATATAATATATATATATATAATATATATATATATAATATATATATAATATAATATATATATAATATAATATATATATTTATATATAATATATATTTATATATAATATATATAATATATATATATATATATATATATATATATATATATATATATAT
>JAAGKR010004400.1:0-37538 GCA_011419295.1 Clarias macrocephalus | reverse complement strand
CACTTTTGTGACATACTGTGTATGTTTGGGACACACCTTCTCATTCAAAGAGTTTGAATTTGTATTATGGCAAGAAAAAAGCAGCTAAGTAAAGAAAAACGAGTGGCCATCGTTACTTTAAGAAATGAAGGTCAGTCAGTCTGAAAAATTGGGAAAACTTTGAAAGTGTCCCCAAGTGCAGTCACAAAAAGCATCAAGCGCTACAAAGAAACTGGCTCACATGCGGACCGCCCCAGAAAAGGAAGACCAAGAGTCACCTCTGCTGCGGAGGATAAGTTCATCCGAGTCACCAGCCTCAGAAATCGCAGGTTAACAGCAGCTCAGATCAGAGAGCAGGTCAATGCCACACAGAGTTCTAGCAGCAGACACGTCTCTAGAACAACTGTTAAGAGGAGACTGTGTGAATCAGGCCTTCATGGTAGAAGATCTGCTAGGAAACCACTGCTAAGGACAGGCAACAAGCAGAAGAGACGCGTTTGGGCTAAAGAACACAATAAAGAACACAATAAAGAAAACTCTTTGAATGAGAAGGTGTGTCCAAACTTTTGGTCTGTACTGACCTATATATAATATATATATAATATATTTATATATAATATATATATATATATAATATATAATATATTTATATATATAATATATTTATATATAATATATATATGTATGTATAATTTTGCCCTACTGGCACACTTTAAAATAGTGTCTCTGCCATATGCCTTTGTTCAGGTGTTCAGGACATCCTGTGTCCTGGGGTCAATGAGATGGTTAAAGTGTCACCCCAACTTGGGGTGAAGCTGTAAAACTGTCCGCTTTGTTTACCAGATTTCGGTTTTACACCATGGTTACTTCCTGTTTCCTGCAGCTTAGTTCTACAAGTTTTTCTTTATGTTCAAGAATGAGATAAGGTTATCGGGATGGCGCTGGGGGAAAGGTTCTGGACTGTGATAAATTTTTTGCCCTCTTTGGGGGCCTGTTCATCCCTACAACATTCTCTATACGGAGGGAACGCTTCAAAATGTAATTGCAAAAGAAGTTGGATGTTCCCAACGTGCTGTATCAAAGCACATTAATAGAAAGTTATGTGGAAGGGAAAAGTGTGGAAGAAAAAGGTGCACAAGCAGCAGGGATGACCGCAGCCTGGAGAGGATTCTCAGGAAAAGGCCATTTAAAAGTGTTGGGGACTTTCACAAGGAGTGGACTGAGGCTGGAGTCAGTGCAGCACGAGCCACCACACACAGATGGATCCTGGAAATGGGCTTCAAATGTTGTATTCCTTCTGAACAACAAACAATGGAAGTGTCTTATCTGGGCTAAAAGAAAAAAAGAACTGGTCTGTTGCTCAGTGGTCCAAAATCCTCTTTTCTGATGAGAGCAACTTTTGCATCTCATTTGAAATCCAAGGACCCAGAGTCTGGAGGAAGAATGGAGAGGCACACACTGCAAGATGCTTGAAGTCCAGTGTGAAGTTTTCACAGTCTGTGTTGATTTGGGGAGCCACATCATCTGCTGGTATTGGTCCACTGTGTTTTATTAAGTCCAGGGTCAACTCAGCTTTTGGAGCACCTTATGCTTCCTTCCGCAGACAAGCTTTATGGGGATGCTGACTTACACCAACACTTGGTTCAATGAACGTGGGTTTACTGTGCTTGATTGGCCAGCAAACTTGCCTGACCTGAACCCCATAGAGAATCTATGGAGCATTGCCAAGAGAAAGTTGAGAGACATGAGACAGAACAATGCAGAAGAGATGAAGGCCACTGTTGAAGCATCCTGGTCTTTCATAACACCTCAGAGTGCCACAGGCTGATAGACACACCGCATTGAGGCAGTAATTGCTGCAAAAGGAGCCCAAACCAAGTACTGAGTACATTTGCATACTTTTCAGAGTCCTGATATTGTTCTATGTACAATCCTTGTTTTATTGATTGCATGTAATAATCTAATTTTCTGAGATTGTGGATTCGGGGTTTATGAGCTGTACGCCATAATCATCTCAATTATGACAAATCACGGCTTGAACTATCTTACTTTGCATGTAATGAGTCTATCTCGTGTATTTGTTTCACCTTTTAAGTTGCATTACTGAAATAAATTAACTTTTGCACAATATTCTAATTTTTTGAGTTTGACTTGTAGTTACTACACAGGCCCCACCCACCCCACACACACACAGTTTTAATGTATTAGTGCTGAGGAAATGAACTCACTTTAGTTCATTTAAAAGAGAAGTTTTATTTCTGCATGCAGCTGAAATCACATGATCACATGTTCAAACCATTTCCTGCACAACTGTTGCATAACACAAGCACATACTGGACACACACACACACACAGTAAAAGAACTCTTGTATACACACAATCTGCAGTCTGTACAGCTATGTGCGTTTAAGGATCTGCATGAGCTGAAAACACCATTGAGAGGATAAAGCAAACACACACTCACAAAGGCAGTCTCAGTTCTCCTATTTTATACATTCACAACATTTTTATGGCTTGTGTTTAGACACACTGGATACAGTCTCTCTCTCTCTCGCTCACTAATATAAAACAATAGAAGTATTAAAACACAGCGAATAAACACCCGTATTGCACAGTTACATCGATAAATTAAAACACATTAGTTCAGTAAACATAAGATATAAAATATACTAAGTTAAACTGATTTCATACATAAACAAAAAAAAAAAAACCGCTCATGTCTGAGGCTGAGTTCAAGTTGGTGACAGGTTCTGAGTGAGTCTGCCTCTTGTGGCATGACGTGTCTGTTAATGTATCACATGTGGGTGTCTCACACTAATGTTATCTCCTTGTAATTAATAAATAAAAAAAAACATTTTAATGCCAAACTAATATAATTTAAAACAAATTAATCATTAAAAGTCATGTCGTAAACTTGCACAGAAAATGAAAAACAGGAAACTGATAGACGGAGGCTCCGCCCCAGACTGTTTCTGATTGAGTGACACTGTGGATGTTTATACCACATTCTTCACATTAAAGTCACCAGAAAGAGGTAATACACACATGTAGGAGGGGCGTTCAAGTCCAACCAGGACTGTAAAAGTGATTGACATTTACAGAAGACTTCAGGCAGAGTACGATGATGAGACTCTTAGTCAAAGTAAAATATTTGATTCATACAAACATTTTAAAGAAGGCCGGATGTACGTGAATGACGATCCTGGCAGAAGTGGTTGTTTCGTATACATTCAGCGAGTGGAACGCTTGATCCTGAAAAATTGCCAGATAACTTTTCATCAAATTGCGGAAGAGACCCATCTGACAATCACTCACTAACACCACTTGCACATTAGAGGACTTCAACTGGGAGTTATAGCCACATCTTCTTTACAGTCCTGACCTTGCTACAAGACATTTTTGGGACTTCGTACGATGAAGACGGAGTGCGTGTTTGGGCTGATAAAGGAGTTCCTTCGAGGCCATGAATCAGGCAGTCCGATCATACCAAGAAAACTTCCTACCTTGATGGTATCCAAGCACTAGTCAAACACTGGGATAAGTGCATTAGTGTAGAAGGGGATTATATAGAGAAAAAGGTTTTTTTTTTTTTTTATTACTCTCAATTGTGTTCTGTCATTCTGTACAATCAAAAGTCCCAGTTTGACTTGAACACTCCTGGTCTATAGACAAAGAGAGACAGAGACTGCAGTAGCTGTGATTTCCTTTACAGAGATGATTTAGAGTCCACGTGTGCAGTGTGGAATCTCAGGATTAGCATTAGCGCTGTAGCTCAAAGTGACTAGACACTAACCTGGACCCTGAAACGCACTCATCATTTACAGCTTTATTAAAACACAAATTAATAAATAATCCAGGAGTTTTTGTAGAAATCTAAGACGGACCCTAGTCTGTGTGTGTGCGTGTGTTTGTGTGTGTGTTGGCTCTACAGGTTTCCCCATCTCTCTGGTGGAGGAAACTGGTCCAGCTCACACACTTCACAGTACTGTCTCTCACCGAGGAGGAACATCAGCTTGTAGCGCAGACGCACCTTCTCCTGCAACACATACACACAAATGCAACAATTAGCACACTGTCATGGCTTCAGATAGCAGGAACAATGCTGTATCAACTGTGTGTGTATCAGTGTATCACCTTAAGCGGGTTAGCGAGAAGCATGACCTGTGTGATGGAGGAAGGGGGCAGGATGGGGTTAAAGGGCGCTAGCTCAGCTCCTGATGGACTCTGAAGCTTCACCTTCATAGACTGAGAGACAAAAATGTCAGTATAAACCTTCACAAGTGTGTATCTTAAGGTCATCTGATATGTGTCAGTGGGTGTGTGTGTGGTTGTGTGAGACCTTGGGCACTGCAGCTTGTAGCTCTATGTTCTTCACAGCTAGAGGAGCCGTGTTCAGCATGGACACCACAATGACCAGGACATCCGGTCTTCCAGGAGGACATTCAGAGCCGAAGTGCAGGAGGACACGCACTCCGTCTTTATCGTACGCAGTCACAGGAAGAGCCTTACCTACACATACACATGCATATATTTATACATGTACCTATGACGTAGAGATGATGTGGAGTGCGTTATACTGATTATACTGACTGGTTTTGATGGAGTCGAGGGGGACATGCAGATTGCTGAGAGACGCCTCAGAGCGCACAGGGGTTCCCTGTAGAGAGTGCAGGGGCGAGCCGGGCATGGTGGAGCTGATAAAGGGATTGGAAGAGAGTGAGGAGGCTACGGAGAACCCCACACCAACACCGGCAGCTAAGATGGACGGAGCTGAGACACTACACAACAAAAAGCACTTCTATAACACCACCAGTTAAACACACACACAGACATTCACACAATGATGACCCAAACTCAATAATACTGCAGTAAACAGTACACTACTGTAGACCAGGTCTTATTTATCACACAGTTAAATAATCAGATAGTTACTATATATAAGAACTTGTAGCCATGATGTTGCTCTGTCGACTCACTGAAGCGTTAAACCAGAGGTGATGTACTTGTTCACTAGCCTGTGGTCTGGGACACAATCACACTCTCCCATGTCGTTTCTCCAAGACCAGCTTTTATCACATGCTTTGTTTACATCAGTATTTCAAGATCTACACTCATTTAATATTTAATTTTTATTTACAAAACCCACACTTCAAATGTTTTTCTAAAACTCTACAGGTACAGATTTGGAAATGTTTTTTACTATACCACTTCTAAACAGGTTATTTATTATCGAGAAAGCACTACTGTGTCAGAGCACTGTAGGAACTGTGTCTCACCTTTTCACCTCTCCAAGGTTCAGCATGGCAAGATCCTGCAGCCCCTGAGTCACCACGTCAGGGTGTGTGGGTTGTGTGGTGTGGCTTATGGTGTGTGAAGGAGGAAACACGGTGCCTGTTGCTGCTGCTCCACCAGAGAAGAGGTCGAGTCCAGGAGGAGCAGGAGCCTGAAAGTGGTATCATGTAATTATGGATACAGAATATAATGGAGTACATTCTGTATATATCACTATATACAAAATATAATCAGTATAAACACCTGATAAATAAATGACAAAGATAAATAAAGGCCAAAAAAACATAAACTGAACAATTATGTGATAATGACACTGCCTCCACAGGCTTATACGGTAGGGATAGGCATGATTGGTGCACCACTTCATTATGCATATTCAGGATGTAATTTTAGTTTAATTCCACAATTATCTTCCAACAAGGCATCATCATCACTGTCATCATGATAATTATCATTACCATCACCATCATCAATGTGCCAGTTGAAGCGGAAGCAGCCGTGTGCTCTTGGCCTGTATACCTGTAACCTCTTATAGAATTCAGGTCTCTAACTGCCTCAAATGTGGGACATGAGGGAGCAGGTACCTGTAAAGAAGTCCACTGGTTGGACACGTCTTCCAGTTTGGGTCTGCTCTGTACCGGAGGAGGGTCATTCAGCCCTGCATTCAAAACAACAATTACAGTAATAAGAACAACAAGACTATACATGACTAACAACATAAAGTGAGATGTTTATGTACACTTAGCTTGGAGTCATAAAAACTGATTTTTAACCAATTAAAAAACTATAGTTGTTATGAGTTAGATAGGACATTTACTTTATGTATGTAAGTAATAATTGATTGCAGATAGATTATCTAACTTATAAGTCACTGTATCACATTTCATGTTATGCATGTCAGAAGTTCACATAGACTCAGTTGACTGTGACTTTAAATGGCTCTGAAAATTCAGAGATCACCAGTTTGGGTGATGCTGTAGCTTTCCGCAGCTGTGGGTCTATAAACAGGGGCTATAATGTCCAGAGCCAGTATGATATTTTCTGCCAAGGGGGTGACCCAGGTTGTTGTAATCGGTCCAAACAGAACCTTGTGTTTGGCCCCCTTCAGCCAGTGTCTCCATTTCTCCAAGCCAATGTTATGGCCAGGAGTTAATCCCTGATGTCATAGTTCCTCTCGGGTAGGGTCATGTGGTGTGAGAAGTAGGTGCAGAGGTGTCGCTTTTGCATCATGAAATCGGCAGAGCCCAGGAAGCGATATAGGTTCTGGTGATTCCACCACCACCATTATTTTGGCCGGGTCTATAAGGAGGTGGAAGCCCAAGAAGGAGGTGGTTGTGAAATTGGGACTTCTCCAACTTGACAAACAGGTTGTTTTGCAGGAGAAGCTGAAAAGACCCGCTGCACACAGAGCTACTAAATATGAGACTGTCATCCAAGTAGACGAATGCCAAACAGTAAAGCGCCTCCCAGGACACCTTGTTGTAAGGGACTGCCCCTAGAGGGCACTGTGGACATGTGTGTTATTTAGTTTTTTGTAGTTTTGTGAGTAGACTCAGTTTCCCGGAAGGCACCTCGGTCAGGTGATTGAGCTCACCTGAACTGAGGTGGCTCATTAAAGTGGTTATAAATAGCTGGCTGTTCTGGGAAACTGAGTCGAGTATTAAGAATGTCAATGAGGGCATTATGTTTAGTTTGTTTGAGTTCATTTATTTTACGGGTGTGTGGTTTTTTCTAATTTGAGTTTGGATGGTTGGTGAGCAGGCTAGTTGTGGTGTGAGTGTGAGTGGGTCGCTCACAGGAGCAGGTATGTGTGTAGTCCACTCATAGCAACCAGCGTAAGGCTGGGTCGCTGTTAGAAGCGCGAGTGTGTGTGTGGGTCGCTCACGGGAGCCAGTGTGTGTGTACTCCGCTCACAGGAGCTAGCGTAAGGCTGGGTCGCTGTTAGAAGCGGGAGTGTGTGGGGGTCGCTCACAGGAGCGCGTGTGTAAATGTGGCTCCCTGTTAGAAGCGTCGGAGTGTAAGAGGTGGTGAGAGCCTGTGTGTGTTTTCATTATATGTGGGGTTTACGTTGAGTGAGTGTCCTTTATTTGATTTGTTTATTCTGTTCATTGTCTTGTCTTATTATGTTATTAAAAGACTATTTTTTGGGTTAAAACATCCCTCTGCACCTATGCCTGACTTCTTGAAGCAGGACTACAGCCAGGACAGCCAGGATGACCCAGAGTTTGTGACACTTGTTTATAAATCGCTGGAAGACAGCAGGTATGTTGAGTCCGAAGGGCATGACCAAGTGTACATAATAGCCCATGGGCATGATAAATGTTCTTTCCCATTTATGCCCTGCCTTGATGAGGATTAGGTTATAAGCGATGCTTAGATCCAATTTAGTGAAAACCCTGGCTTTTTGAAGATTCAAAGGTCAAGTTCATCAAAGGCAGTGGGTATTATTCCATCAGGGTTATGGCATTTAGCCCTCAATAATCAGTTCCCCGTCTTTTTCCTTAACAAAAAAATGGCCCGTCCCTGCAAGTGAAGTGGAGAGACAAATAAACCCTAACAAGAGTGCCTTTGATGTACTTCTCCAGCTTCTCCATTTACTTGGCCAGCTGTTCTGGGGGGGAGCAGGTCGGTCACACAATGGAAAGGTATATGGGTTTCTGGGTATTCCATTAAGAAAACAAAAAGCAAGAAGCCCCACAAACCTGACTCAGTTACATCAGTTCTGTCAGGATGAATGGGTCAAAACTTACAGCAACTTATTGTAAGAAGATTGTGGAAGACAATGGGAAACACCTGACTAAAGTTACACAATTTAAAGGAAAATTACCAAATATTAATTAGGTGCATGCAAACTTCTTACCCACTGTGAATGTGATGAACAAAATAAAAGCTAAAATGAAACTGAACTCTCTTTACTATTTTTCTGACATTTCACATTTTTTAAATAAAAAAAGTCATTCTAACCGACCAAAATAATTTAGAACAAATACAGTAGAGGCTTTCTATACTGACAAACCAAAAACAAATAAAAAATAGAATTAAAATATAAAATATGTATAAAATAGAAATTGTTTACACACATGAATAATTAAGTATAAGTGTACTAAAACGTGTTAAAAAAAAGATTTTTAGTAGATGACTACATGAACTTGATAAGGAATTTGCAGAGAATAAAAAATACTGAACGGAAAGTAATTAGTAGGTGAAGTCACCTAGGGACAGCAGCTCATCGTCGAGCAGAGAGTGGGCCGGGGATGACTCTGAGGCTCTGTGAATCGGGCTGCTGGTCTGACTGGCAGATCCTCCGGCCAATCGGCGAGGAGGGGGTGGGATCACAGGAATACTGCAGGCGGTTTGCGTGGTCGGAGGTACTCCTGAGGCTTGAGTGGGCGGAGCTGTCTGAGGAGCAGGCTGTTCATCCAGACCAGCCAGATCAATGAGTGTGTCTGTCTCACAACCTGAGGAACACAAGTGGTAACAAATCTTATGATACAACAGAAGGATGCTATTAAAAGATGAAATGTGTTTTTACAAAAGAAAAAAACGTTTGGGAAAACTGGTTTCCTTTTAGTTCAGCTGCCTGTCTTTGTGGTGAAGGTTATATATGCAGCTGTAACAAAAGAATAAAAACAATCCATGGTGTGTGTGTGTGTGTGTGTGTGTGTGTGTGTGTGTAGTTGTGCCTTTACCTTTCCCGAGGGCTGGTTTTGGTTCCTCAGTGTCCTCTCCATCTACCTCACCCTTTACTACCTTCTTATAAAGGGTTATAACTCTCTCCAGCTCATCACTTGCCTGAAGAATTTCGCCTGCTCACACACAAACACGCACACACACATACACACAAAAGTGATTTTAAATACTGGCACCCTTCATAATCTTCTCATCACTGGCCTGAAGAGCATTCTAGCTCATCTCATTCACATCATGCTCGCTCATCTCTCTCACTTCACTCAAAAGTAGAGCCTTGCACTCCTCCATAAGTCATTGTTTGCAATTTAGCGAAAAATATTGGCACTCTTCTGCCTTTTATAATGCACTTGAGAACAGTAAAACATTGCAGATTAACTTGTGGCCTTCACACTTGACCTGGTTATGATGATCAATCCGAAACACTGCTTTCTGTGACTTCTGAAATGTTTAGTTCCCTTGTGTCTAAATTTGTGTAACTGTTACGTTTGTGTAAAAGTCCAGTAGGGTTATTTTTTACCTAAACTAGTGTCGTGGTCCTCTGTCTCCGTGGCCAATTTGAATGCTGTGCGTCTCAGTTTGTCACAGCGCTCGTACAGCTCCTGCACACAGTGTGTGTGTGTGTGTGTGTGTGTGTGTGTGTGTGTGTGTGTGTGTGTGTGTGTGTGCGTGTGTGTGCGTGTAAGAGAGAGAAACAAACAGATACAGAAATTTTGCATAAAAAACTATCCTTTATGAAGTGTAATAGAGAGACAGAGAATGTGTTTATTCACATTAGGTTCACTCTGGAATGTCTCACCTTCATGAGGTCACGGTCTGCGTCTGATGACCCGCCTTGGTCGTAATGACTCAGCATCTCACTCAGCAGCTTGACGTTATTGTTCACTTCCTCCAGCGTGTGCATGCGTTTGGTCATTTTCTGAACACGAGCTTCATCCTGCACGCAGAGCCAATCACGGGTCAGGGACTGTAACAGGCCCCGCACACAATTTCATATCTGCATGACTGAGCAGCTCTTTAGCAACAATATTACTTCAGTCCAATTGATTATTAATCTGAACGGTGAGAAGTAAAAGGGTTGTGTTCTGAGACCCCTGCTGTACTTTTTGTACATCTATGACTGCGTGGTCATTACCAACTTAACCACCATCATTAAGTTTGCTGATGACACATGGTGGGATCTCTGACAACAATGAGACGGCCTATCTAGAGGAGATTGGGAATCTGGAGAACTGGTGCCAGAGGAACAACCTTCTTTTAAACGTCAGTTAGACAAAGGAGGTGATAGTGGACTTCAGTACTAAGCAGGATAGGAACTACCAGGCCCCCTTGATCAACGAGAGTTCAGTGGAGAGAGTCAACAGTTTCTTATACCTCTGTGTTCACATCACGCAGGACCGGTCATGGTCCTGTCACATCAACACCGTGGTGAAAAAGGCCCGGCAGCATCTCTACCACCTCAGGCGCTTGAGAGACTTTAGACTGCCCTCTAAGGTGCTCAGGAACTTTTACTCCTGCACCATAGAGAGCATCCTGACGGGAAACATCACAACCTGCTTTGGGAACAGCACCATGCAGGACAGATGAGCTCTACAGAGGGTGGTGCGATCAGCTGAGCGCATTATCCACACTGAGCTCCCTGACCTGCACTCAATCTACAGAAAATGGTGCTGGACCAAAGCCAGGAAGACTGTGAAGTACCTCAGCCACCCCAGCAATGGACTGTTCTCTCTTTTGCGGTCAGGAAATCGCTTCCACTCCCTGAAGGCCAACACAGAGAGACTGAAGAGGAGTTTCTTCCCGCAGGCGATACGGTCTCTCAACCAGAACACTACACAGGACTAAAACATTCACGCACACTTTGCACAGTGCACACTGCACATTGATGAACATTACATACTGCACATTCTTGCATATTTGCACATTTATGGACATCACACTACTGTACATTATTGCACAGTCGTGGACTTTTGAACTTTGGGACTGTGAACACTGTTCTGCTCACCTGCTAAGGACAGGACAGTGCCCACTTACACAATGAGAGAATCCATTATGGTGTGGGTTATTTCGAAATGTGACACACCGAGAGATTCCCGCTCTACCACAGACACAAGGTTATAAATCACAGCTTCCGTACAAGCTTTCGTACCTTGTTGCCATGGTAATTAACTGTCCAGCCTAACATTTCTTCAAAGCACTTTTTGTAAGTCGCTCTGGATAATAGCGTCTGCCAAATGTCTAAATTGAATTTGGATTTAGTTTTTATATATGATATGATAAACGTATAATTCTGCCTGCAAGGATGACTACATTAGCGCGTTTCCCCACCTCCTTCACCATGTTCTTGATCAGCCTGTTGGCCTCTTGAAGATCCTCAGGGTTCTTACTCCGAAGAAGCTCTGCTAACAACTACACACACACACACATAGCCGATTATGAACTTTTCAAACAGTGTTCCAAGCGTGCTGAAAAAAAAAAAACATCTCAAGGAATTTTTTTTTTTTTTTTAACATTATCCGATTATTTTCCTATAACAGCAGCACACACAGAGTGTTTAGTGTAGAATTCATCAGGTATCAGATGACCTCACCTTGCCCATGTCCTCGTTGTCGAACACAGGGTTTTTGGGCCGAGAAGGTGGAGACGGGATCAGAGTTTTATCAACCGTGAGCTCAGGGTCGGAAGAGATGAGTCCTGCACCAAACGTTAGCAACATAATAATAATTTTATCATTATTAATTGTATTATTAATATAAATCAGGTGGAAATGCCTAAAATATATCCTGTGTGTTATACTTTCTTAAATATACATGCTAAGTTATGTCCACCTAATGAAATGTCAAAGTAGTTTATGTCAAAAAAGCCAAAAGATAAATTTTTGGTTTATAAAATGATACACATTACCCAATCAGTCTACAATGTGCCAGTATAGTCCATAACATCATGTAACTATACTCCAAGGGCTTCAGTTGATGTTCAAATCAAACATCAGAAAAGGGTAAAAGTGAGATTTAATCATAACATAGTTGTTGGTGCCAAAAGGGGTGGTGTGAGTATTTCAGAAACAGCTGACCTCAAGGGATTTACGCACACACACACACGCACAGTCTACACATAGCAGAGCAATAAACATCCTGTGATTTTTGATCCTTCCAGAAGGAATCAAGCTGAAAGAAAGGCTACAGTTACTCAAATAACCATCTCTATAACCTGAAAAGCATCTCAGAACAGCACACGACAGAAGAAGAGCACCTCAAACACCAGCAGGAAACTGAGACTACAGTGTATACAAGTTCACCTAAAACTGAAGACTGGATAAACTCACCCTTTGATTGAATTTTTTTCTACAGAATCTACAGAAAAGTTTTGGCACTCTTACTGCCTTGCAACGGTCAAGAAATACAAAAAGTATTTACCTTCAGTCCTTCAAAACTAATAAATCAGTTCCTCTTTCTGAATATGTGCTGCCTTGAAATGTCTAAAGCTCCACCTCCTGTGAAGGTGAAGGTGCAGAGTGATGAAGCTCGGTGTTGGATGTAGTCACCTTGTCTCCTCAGTGTCTGGTACGCTTCATTAATCTTGGCCTCGTTAGGGAACGCTACAGTCCAGCTGTACAGCATCTCAATAATCTTAGTCTTCACTCTCTCAGAGACACTTTCACCCATGTACTGAGAGAGAGAGAGAGAGAGAGAGAGAGAGAGAGAGAGAGATGACACTTAGATAACAACCGCATTTCTTATATCATACATTACAGAATGTAGAACATGCAGTACATTTACTGTAATTTACAGAAAGCTTCTAATAAATATCTGAACTGGCAGAGAGAGAGAGTTCAAAGTGATTCATGCTCCAGGTTTTCGGTTGTAGTAATGGAGACAAGCTCAGTTGTGTCGTCTCAAATTGCACACTTCTCTTTGGCTTTAATGGGAAACACAATAAGATTCAGTACACCAGTAATACCAGGATGATGTAGAAAAATCTAACAAACTGTGCAATATCTGAGACTTTTTGCATTAATGCTGTATGCAACTAAAGAACACAACAGGTCATTTCCAAACTCTGTCTAAAAAATATAATACAAAGAATAATGGAATAATTTGCTTGTGACAAATTCACCGAGATAAATCTCAGATACTCACTCAGTACACCAAAAATGAAGAGAAAATTATGCATGAACTTGGAGGCGTCCATTGTTTTCCCCACTTAGAAGGTGGGTTCAGGACTGGAATTTCCTACAATTTTGTACCTGAGCCTCCAATGGATTCCATTAAACAGACCATCTGTTTAATGGAATCCATTGGACTGAACTTTCAGCCTTCTAACACACAGTATGACTGCAGATCAATCCCTGCTATCTGTTATCACCCACATGAGGATGTGTTCCCTGTCGGGTCTGGTTCCTCTCAACGTTGCTTCCTATTCACAAATAAAATGTACTGTAATTGAAATTGGTATTCCACAGGAGTGTTTTTTTTTTCTATTTAGAGTGACTTACTATGTAGTGTTTAATTTCAGGCTTAACTGCACTCAAAAAAATCATGCACCTTATAAAACATACACAAGCTGTGGCTCCACAGAGCCTCTGGTGGTGTGCTGGAGTTGATCACCTAGACATTGGCGGTGGAGCCTTTAGTTGCTGTGGGTTGCAGGATAGGGCCTCTATGGATCTTGTTTGTCAGGACTTGTTGTCCTGCACATCCAATGAGAGCTTGATCACATTGGGATCTGGGGAGTTTGGAGGCTGGATCGGTGGTGATTTATGCTGCATTGCCTTTTCTCCAAACCCTGACCGGATGGGCTGGCCTTTGGTAACCACAGGCATGGGTGAGCCTTGGGTGCCTGTGATACTGTGACCAGTTTAATGGTACATAACTGATAATTAATGTCAATGTGTAACGATGCAGGTCGCACGAGGGACAGAGCCGGACATTAAATGTTCAGAATGAGCAGATCCGCAGGCTGCTACCACACGGAGTTCTGAACAGGCAAAGGCGCGGCCATTTATACACGCGGTTGCCAGGCAACTCTGCCATCAGGCAATCAGCCTGAACGAACCGTGTCTATAATAGGGTCAAAGACAAAGAAAAGACAAAGTAAAAGAGAAAGAAAAGAAAAAGACAACCCGCAGAAAGGAAAGAGACAGAGACGCCGGTGAAAGCGAGAGAGAGAGAGAGAGAGAGAGAGAGAGAGAGAGAGAGAGAGAGTGAAAGAGAGAGCGGCACGAATCAGTTCAGTCTGCTCAGTTCAAGTGCACAAAACCTCTCTCTCCCATAAATCCTCGGTAAGGGCATAAGCCCCGAGAGGATAAAAGTTTGTTTTAGTTTCCAGAGCCCTGTCCATTCTCGCGTAGACGGCGGAGCTCTGTTTACTTTGTGCTTTCAGTTTCCTTTTGTTTCCCTTTAAGTTCCTAATTATTAATCCCACGCCATCTCCAAACGGAAAGGTCTTGTATCATAAGCGTATCATAAGCACTCATTTAGGAAACATACACAGTCCATCATTCATCTTAAATTCACACTTAAAGTTACAGTCTTATGCAAAAGTTTGGGCACCCCTTGATAAATAACAGATTTTGGTGATTTTTTAATTGAAAATATGTTAATACAGTCTCTATTGGAAATGGAAAAAAAGCTCAGTATTTTCAGCAAACATTAATGCATAGAGAAATGTAATTAAGAGACGTCAGTTCAGGGGAACTGTGGAGGTCAAGATGAGATTTGAAAGACCAAGAAAACTCTCGGAGAGAGATTTAAACATCATTGAAAATCTGTGGGTAGATCTTAAAAGAGCTGTGCATGCAAGACGACCAAAGAATATTACAGAACTAGAAACCTTTTGCAAGGAAGAATTGGAGAAAATCCCAAGTACAAGAATTGAAAGACTTTTAGCTGGTTATAAAAAGCATTTGCAAGCTGTGATATCTGCCTGAGGAGGCATTACTAAGTACTGATTATGTAGGGTGCCCAAACTTTTGCACAGTGCCACAATAATGTTTTTATTTTTTATCTTTGTTCAATTTATGACATAAAAAGTAAATGCAATAATGTTTGCTGAAAATATTGTGAATTTTTTGCCATTTCCAAGAGAGACTGTATTAACATCTTTTCAATTTAAAAAATCACCAAAATCTGTTATTTATCAAGGGGTGCCCAAACATTTGCATAAGACTGTACATAAATAAAAATTTTAAAAAACAGTCTAGAACAACACAAGACAGACGCTGCAGACAGAGTAAAAGTCCTCACCTTGGGGGAAACCACTTTGATGAGCTCGTTTAAAAACCTGTATTTGCCCACTTCGTTGTGAAACCGTCTGCCACAGTTCTTCATGCAGGCCTCCAGCACCTGCAAGAGATAAAGACCAAGTCAAACCAGATGTCTTTATAAGTGTGTGTGTGTGTGTGTGTGTGTGTGTGTGTGTGTGTGTGTGGCCAGAATTTGTGTATTTTGTGTTCACTTACAGTTAAAGCCTGGAGAGCCTCCCATTCCTGAGGTGAGTGGATTTTGTGAACAAGAAGCTGTACGGCAATCTGTGGACTACACACACACACACACATACATACATATACATATACACACACACAGATTTAACAAGAAAAATATTGAAACTCAACCCAAAGAATAAAAGATGACAATTTTGTATGTTGATACACCAGCTGATGTTACACTTCTGAGTGGTGGCTCAGAGGGTTAAGGCACTGAGTTACTGATTGAAAGATCAGCAGTCCAATCCCCAGCTCCACTAGGTTGCCACTGTTGGGTTCTTGAGCAAGGCCCCTAACCCTATCTGCTCCAGGGGCGCTGTATCATATCTGACCCTGTGCTCTGACCCCAGTTACGCTGGGATATGCAAAGATGGAATTTCACTGTGCTGTAATGTACATGTGACAAATAAAGACTTAACTTAACGTTTTCCTGCTTCAATCCCATAATACTCACCCTTCCAGTTCCTTGTTGATCTGGTCACAGAACCCGATGATGTACTCCCAGTCCTCCTGCCTATTAGTCGGGTGAGTGGCTTTATCTGAAACACGTTAGATAAGATTTACATTTAACACTCGCTCACTCATTATCAAAAGATGCTGCTATTTGGGAGTGACAAGAATAGACAAGATTAGGAATGATTTGGGGATAACGTTAGAGAGGCCAGATTAAGATCGTTTTGACTTGTGCAAAGGAGAGATAAGGGATATTTCGGCAGGAGAATGTTAGAGATGGAGCTGCCAGGCAGGAGGAGAAGAAGAAGGTCCAAGTGCAAGTTTATGGATGTGGTATGGGATGACATGGAGGAGACTGGAGTGACAAAGGAAGGTGTGGTAGATGGAGCCAAATTATCCGCTCTGGCGACGCCTAATAAAAGCAGCCAAAGATAAATGAAGATTAACTAATTATTGTTCATCATTTGCTCATTCATTTATTCAACTAGTAAACCATTAACTCATTGCTTTAATGAAAGCAATTAAAGCATTGACATTCAAAGTCACGCATTTGTTGATTCATTCCTTCATCCAGGTTTCATCAATTCATTTGCTGACTATTTCTTTCGGTCTTTCATTCATTTAGTCATGTGGTTATTCATTCAGTTATTCATACATTCATTCATTCAACCAATCAATAAGTCACTTTTTTTATTGAGCCATGCATTTGGTACTACTCTTGCTTGTTGTTGTTAGTTTTCCAGCTGCTCCCGGCAACGGGTCACCACAGAGGACAATCCGATCCACACATACAGTAAGCTTGGCAGGCTTTACGCCGGATCCCCTTCCTGATGCAACCCTTCCATTTTATCTGGGCTTGGGACCAGCACCGCATCCAGTGGCTGGGGTTTGTGCAGTGGCTTCAAACTAGGGCCTCCCACATCGCAATGTGAGTAACCTAAAGTACAACTGAGCTACCAATGTTACTACTCTTGCTACTATACTACTCCTACTGCTACAGTTGCTGCATTCTACTTTTGTCTATGTTGTTTGTTCTTTACTCATTAGCTAATGCAGGAAATCATTTGATTAAATAAATTATCATGTTTTTAATCATTTCTCATCAGTATTTCATGATTTGCCTGTTCAGTCATCCAGGAATTCTTAATTCATTCAGTTTTTTCATTATTTGTTCAGTTATTCACTTGTTTGCTTATTTAACCATTTGTGAATTCATCCAGGGGTGGCACATTGGCTCATTGGTTAGCACTGTTACCCTGCACCTCCAGGGCTGAGGATTCAATTCCCACCTTCGGTCTGTGTGGGTGGGTTTTGCAAGTTCTCCCTGTGCTTGGTGGGTTTTCTCCAGGTACTCGGGCTTCCTCAAATAGTCTGTCGACCTGTTAATTGGCGTTCCCAAATTGCCCGTAGTGTGTGAATGAGCGTGTGAGTGAGTGCTCCCTGCCATGGACTGGCATCTTGTCCAGGGTGTCCAGGACCCCTGTCTCTGTATACAGGTATAGACGATGAGTGAGTGATAGTATTCATCCGGTAATTGGACGTTCAATTATTCATTCATTCATTCTGGTTCACTGATTTAATCATTTGGTCATAATTTGCTTGTCATGAGCATTAAAAGCACCAAAGGAAAGTGCTGCATCATCATCATCATCATCATCATCATCAGTGTACTAATCATGTTTAAGAGAAGTGAAACAGATCCTTCACATAGTTTATGTGCGGAATACAAGCTATTAGAATCTGAGTCTCATCCTGCAGAACTAACTAACAACGCATAATTATAAAGAGTGATCGGATGTGCATCATTATACACTTCATTCTCACATAATACACTGCATAATGCATGTAAACTGTCTGTTACACATAAACCCAGGATGTAAGTGTGTGTAAATCAATCTATCCTTTTATCTACTGATGAACACAGCTGCCGTTAAACCCAGACGATTGTCTTTAATATGATCTGACGAACCACGGCAGCAGGTCTTGATCTCAGAAACACACCTAATGTTTATTAGGGCGGATTTAATCTCTAGTCCGAGCAGCAATGCGCTTACGCAATCAAACCGCGACACAACACAACAGGAAGAAGCACATAATCCAAACCGTATTCATCTCCTAAATCAAAATCCGGTGTGTGATCCGACACTTACTGAGCCATGATTCGAGAGTCTCTCCTTCCTGGTACGCCATCTCGCCTCATAGTCTCATCCACATTTCATTTTATCCTAGAGGCTGTCACTCCCCGAGACAAACGTCCCTCACTGCTCTGCACTGCGCATGCGCTAGATCTCCACGCATGCGCACCGAGACACGGCTGTTCCGTCATGCAACATCGCTTACTTTCGCTATTTAACTCTGACTTTATAATAACGTTGATTTTTTTGGGGGTGAGTTTTGGTTAAAATGATGATGATATTTTACTCCAATAATTTTGTATATGCTTTCGGGAAAAAAACAGTATTGGTGCTGATTTGTTTTAGTGTAATACAGAAAATGCCAATGAAGCTACTTCTGAACTTTAAACCACATGGACGTGACGAATGTTGCTTCCCTTTAAATTTCAAGTTGCTAACTTCAGCTGCTTTGGAGATATGATTGTATATATGCCCCAAAAATCTTTTTAGCGTTCTCGATTCAAACAATAATCATTTAAAATTAAAATTATTCATAATTCTTTATAAGTGTTGATGATAAAATTAGTGTAATCTTATGGAAGCGATGACCTGTAAAAAAAAATAAAAAATATTCCTTAAATTAAAATTTTGGAAAAACCTTAAAAAGCAGAAAATCTGTAGTGTCCGTAACCATATCAAATTCGTGTTGCATAATCTTAACCATTTCTGAATAATACACTTTTTTTTAGGTTTATGCCTTTTATTGTTCATGTAACGTACCTTTGTATTAACGTTTGGTGAGGATAATGTTAGATTCCACATCTACATGTTTCTGTATCGAAAGGAAAAAGAAAAGCTTTATTTCCCTGACCGGGAATCGAACCCGGGCCGCGGCGGTGAGAGCGCCGAATCCTAACCACTAGACCACCAGGGAAGCTTGTGCTTGAGATAAGTACAACGATATATAAACACGACAGTTTAAAGTTGGACAAAGTTTCAAACTAACATTCTGATTCTGAGCCCCATGAGAACCAAATCATCTACATCATTCATTAAACTGGAAGCTGCTGTCTGAATGTTACTGTTTCTTTCATTCTTCTTACTCTACGTCATTTGGAGGATTTTATGAATGACTTTGAAATATAAATGAAGTGTGTTCTCAGATTTCCAGATAGATTTGTAAAGTTTCAAAACCCGTGAAGTTATAATATAATTAACAACGTAAGAAGTAAGTAGCAGTTCTCAATATCTACCACTAGGTGCCAGTAAAGCCAAGAAAATGTGCCTAAGGTCAGTATGTACAGTATATTGAGAAACAGGACAGGATATTAAAAAAAATATGTGGTTAAAATAAATATGATAATATAATATAAAGGGTAAATATGTAAAGCAACTATTGCATTGATTAGTTTATTAATTCTTAGTATCTGCGCTGTTGTGCTTTAATTGACATAATTTTAAAACAGAATTTGGGAAATTGATGGATTATAATACATTATGGGAGTCAGGGGTAGCTCAGAGGTTAAGGTCTTGGACTATTGTTTGGAAGATTCCAAGTTCAAACTCTAGCCAAGCACCACCAAGCTGCCCGTGTTGGGCCTTTGAGCAACCATGCTCCAACATATAGTGGAAAGCCTTCCCAGTAGAGTGGAGCACATTATACCGGAAAACATGGAAATGAATCTGGAACAGGATATATAACAGGCAGACGGAGTGATGATCAGGGATGCACCAATTACTGGCAATATAGAAAATATTGAGGGCACATTGCAAATACACTCAACATTACACTCTACACTAAGTAACCTGAACTCACCATGAAAGTAAAAAAAAATAAAATTCTGAAGATAATACAAAATACACAATTGAACAATTCACAGCTTCTCAGAGAGCAAGAGTAGAGTTTCTCAGATGGAGATGCAAACAAACCACACAAAATATGTCACAACATAGCTCTTCATTGTTGCACAGGAATCATGAAATGGGTTAAAAAAATAGTCAGTTTAAATTGATTCATTTGCTTTATTTTTGATATTTTAAGGCCATTTTTGGTAATACTGAGGCTCAGTGCAATTAGTTAAGATCCAAAGTCAAAATGAAAAACAAGGTCAGTAAAGCTAAACAACAAGACACTTAACTTACTGAAAAACAATGGTTATAGTTTAAACAATCAGTCATGTTTACACATCCAACTCCTGCCCGATGGGCATGTTGTCACAAAAAATAGCACCTTTTTAGATTTGTTTCTGTCATTAAAGAATTCTGGATTGTGACTGATCAGTCTGCACATCCAGACTGCATAACAGCTTCTTTCCACAAGCCATCCGTCTCCTCAACAAAAACAGTCTGGACTGATAAACAAACACACACACACACACACACACACACACACACACACAGACAGACAGACAGACAATCACTCAGATAAACTCTACTACCTCAAAACAAAAGTAGTGAAATGTGTCATGTTGTCGCATTGTTGCATTGTCCCTTTGTCACTTTGTTGTCTTGAGAGACAATTTATGTTTGTATAGAGCATAGATAGTTTTTCTGGTAGCTTAAAAATGTCAATCCGTCTTGTCTCAGCTAGTCAGCTAGTTAGGTTTCTTAGTTAGCTAGTTATTTTTGATCATTTATTTTGGTAATTCATGTATGTATCACCTTGACAATAAAATGTCAATAAAATGGATGACAATAAAAGCCTACTTAAACAGTGTCTCATACATTTAAATACGGCTTGTTTGACTGTGACTTTCAGTAAAATATAAAAAGTTTAGCACAAAAATTTTACCAGAATAATTAGATTGATATTTGTATTATTTTTTTTTTTTTTTAACACATGAGAGAGAACAATAAAGAGATCTTTGGATTGGGAACCCCTTGAATGGGTGGCTATACAGTGCCATGTGTGGATGTGGATGTGTGTGAGAAAGTGACAAGAGCGCTAATTTTGTTTGTAATTTCCCAGCATGCTCCTGGCTGAATCATCGCTCCCTCACTTTCATCACTAATTCTCTGAGCTAATCTCAGACCTATGCTGGATCTGGTGAGAAAGACTCAGAAACTTACAGGAAGAAGGGAAGAGAGAAAAACAGACTGGACACTCTATTTTTGGAACTGCTGGACTGTACACATGGGCCATGTGCACCACTACAATGGTCCTGATCTCACTCTCGCTGCTGCTGTATCGATGCTTCTGCAACAAAAAACAAACGTGAGTCCTTCTTCAACTTTCTCTTTCCTGGGATAGCGCCTCATTTTCAGTTTACAGTATCCTTTACAAATTGTTTATTCATTTTCCATACTGCTATAGCTATCAATGCAACAAATTTCATTAAAATCTGTACAGAGCATTCTATGGGCTGCAATAGACTCCTAGTGAGTGTTTGTTTTAAAGTCATTATAACTATATAACATTATATATATTTTATTTATTTTAATTACCCCTATAAATTAAATAAAGAAACTATATTAACATTATTAATATTATTATTTCATTTCAATAATAAATTGGCTTTTTATTATTAATTTTTTTATTCACTTTAAAAAACAACTTTATTATTATTATTATTTATTTATTTATTTATTTTATTTTTGTTGATTAGGTTTAGCTAACATTCTAAAAGAGGGTTAAAGCTGGTAATCTGAGCAAAGGTAATCTACAGTATGTGGAGTTTTAAAGGGGCTACAGCTCTTTGGGTTGTAATTAAATTCAGACTAATCCATCCTCTTACTCTGATCACACCATGTGAAGTCACACCAGCTAACACACCACTACAACCACAACTATACTGAAACAGGGACACTTAAATACAGCTCACTTCTCAGTTCCATGCTGACTTGCTAAGATCCATATGTGCTCTACTCATAGCAGAGTCAGTTTCATAAATCACAGCATTAATTAAGCAATTAAATATTTATTCTGTTTTACTATTAATTTTTTATCTCAGCAGTTAACAGCATCTCATAATATTTTTAGTTACAATTATGAACATAATTAGCTCCTGTTCTTACTTGCATTTGCATAGTTATAAAACTCTTCAAGACAGAGAAAATAGAAAAACACATCTCGTCATGTTTCCAAGAAACTACAAAACATCAATAACCATCTCCCAACAGAACTACTGTTTAGCTTTGACAGTATTGCACCCTGACTCTTCCTTAAGCACCCCTATATGTGTCTTTTGTCCAAACCTAGACAGACGGACACTCATGGTGAGGACAAGACCATGAAGGCCGACAGTGTAGGAGACACTGTTGTAAATGAAGACATTAAGTGATGTGGCTCAATCTGTGTGGACAGGTAACATAACTGTTCAGTGGACACTGCCAAAAAGCATTTCTCCTCAGAAAGAGGATATGTGACACATCTTCTCACAAGGCACTAAGCATCTCTGGTCTTTTTTCACCACAGAACCTCCTATGGTGGTTATTTCTGCAGCTTTTCTACAATCCCATGGGAGGATTGCTGAACAACGAGGCAAACAAAGCTGAAGGACAGGCTGGAATCCGAACCTGCTCTCATCTAAACCATCTTAATGGTGCAGTTGTTTGTGACCTATGATCATATACAGTATAAGCACGTCACCCCTTACCATGTTGTGTGTGAAGTTATGAATGGTTAAATTACCCATGAAGTCAAAATGTATGTTTCAGAGAGCATATGTATCTACTGTAGCTGATATAGACATTCATAGTTTATATAATATAAGTATATAATGAAAAACCAATGAAAATATATTTCATTATTTATACTCTTATTATAAATCTATGTTTTTTGTTGCATTGATGAAACATTCTGCACTCAGACCTCGTACTGAACTCTTTATAAAGTCCCTCTGTCATTACCATGATTGCTTCTGATTCTGAATTGTTTAAGCAGGAGGTGTGGTGTATCTCAAAAGCAGAATTCTCTACTCTTCATTATTGTGTACATTTAAATATCTTGTACAGTATTATGTACACTTTAGTTTTGTGTAAACTTTAATATTCCCTACATTTTAGTATTCTGCACACTTCAATATTCCATTCAATATTCCATAAACTTCAGCATAATGTACACGTCAATATTCCCTACATTTCAGTTTATTGGTCATTATGTTATCAGTATTTTACACTTTATATATCATTATTGCAAAATTTTAGTCTTGCAGTACTTCAATATTCCAAACAGGTCCGTATCCTGCATATGTCAGTACTCCATACAATTCAATATTTCACACATCAGTATTAAATAGAGTTTAATATTAATATTACACATGTCAACAGTCCATACAGTTCAGTATTCCACATTTTATCAGTATTCCATAGCATTCAATATTTCACGTCAGTATTCTATAAAATTCAATTCACTTAAATAATTTGTACATTCCAGCATTGCGTGCAGAACCAAACGTTAAGTACAGAGTTCATAATTGAGAATCTGTATACAATACAGAGGTCTAATCAAAGCCCAGATCTTAATCTGAGTGATAATCTACGGCCACCCTCAAACAATTTACAAAGCTGAAAGAAACATATGCCAGAGGAACATGAACCAATGGTCACCCTACCCAGTATTGATCCTGGGGATAAAACTTATGCAAGGAACATACAAACCTGTGTTTTTCCTATTTCATTTTCATTCAAAAGCATTTATGTGAACACACATGCTGTGATTAATCTTAAAGTCTCAGTGGGACTTTATTTTAATGTAAACCACTGTTCTGTAATCACTGTGGTCAGTGGTGGAAAATAATTCAGAACTCAGAACTTTCCCATGTGGGTCCTTCTTGTTATATATTGGCACTCCTGCTGCCCTGTTCATCAGTGGAAAAGATCATGCAGTAAGTGATAGAGAGATGTAATACACAACAGTAAAAAATATGGTGGCTCATTGAATCTGATTCTTGAAACCGTAACATTCAGTAACGTTCAGTATAGACACCCTATTGGTGGAGTGAACTTCCTGTGGCTGAAGTCACTTACTTCAAAGGTGGTATCAAAACTTTTCAAGATTCATTTTGTAATATGCCACCAGTTGTTAGCACAAGATTGCATGTACTGTCACAGGGAGCACCGATATTAATAAGTCAGTGTTCCAAATCCGCACAGCAAAATTGACTGGATCTGGTGTGCGCTAATCTCTAAACTTTTTAAATCATCCTATATATTTATTTCCATCTAACTAGGACCCTCTGTGGTCAATGGTGAACTTATTCTCTCTCTCTCTCTCTCTCTCTCTCTTTTTTTTTACAAACATGGAAGGACAACTTTTACATGCTGCGGCCAATTTGTAAATGCCAATTAGCTTAATCTGTATGTCCAGAGTACCAAGAGAAAACATGCAAACTCCATGCACACAGACCATGAGATAGTAATCAAACCAGGACCCTCGAGGTGCAAGGCAACAGTGCTAAACACTGAACCACCATGGTGCCATAATTATTTCAGTAAATCAAATAATCTGAATCTTTGGGTGTCTTTTTAGCATAAAAATATTTATACGTACATATACTATTTAGATTTAATTATTTGCTGGTAATCAAACAACATTCCAAATTAAACCATGGAGGGAAATTCTGAAACACTTTTTAAAAAATCAGTTAAAATGTTAAATCTGTTGTGCTTGGAGCTGTACTGAACTGTACTCTGATCGCCACCTAGTGGTCAACACACACTTTCATATTGTATAATTTTGTTAGAATTAATACTTTTTTAAAGAGTATGTAATGCTAATAACATAATAAATAACAAAAAAAAAAGTTTTTTTGTACTCCAAATTCAATAAATACAATCAAGCACTAGAACAAACGAGGCACTACTGGATTTTACTACGAAAGCAGTGACGTAAACAGGAAGTGCGTCACAGGAAATAGGCGCAACCACAGGGAATTCAAAAACGAAGAGGAACATATATTTTTATTATTATTATTTATTTAAATAAATAAATAGAGTAGCATAATATACGATTATTTAGGAATGTGTCTATTTTAATGTTTTAAGTTTTATAGAAGAGGAAATAAGAGAAACTGAGATGACTGTTTGTGAGTTAAGAGCGCGAGCTGCTGTTACCAATGGCGACGCGGACGCGCTCGTGCTGCTGACTAGCATGAGTGTATAAAGCTTCTCTGATTTAATCTTTCCCTCTGTCTGTGTGTGTGTATCATGGTGAGTGTGTGTGTTTACGGTAAGGTGTTTTCTCACTGGTGTAAGTGCCTGCATGGTTATTTAGTGCTAATCATATGTGATCTCAGTAGCAGCGTTGTTTAACTTTGCTAGCATTGTCACTGAGGAGAACGTCAACAATAAAGAAATACAATGCAGTTGAGTCAGAAAGTTTATTCTTGTTGTTATTAAGGAATTTGTGATTAAGGCCATAAAACTGAAATAAAATCAAATATTTGATTGAAACTCGTTGTCTCAACCTCCTACATTTTTCTTTCACATTAATATTTTCTTTTTCCATTTTGCATTTTCATTAACGTTCAGCACTTTGCATGATCTATTTTGCAAATGTTTTTGTTCCACAGTTAAAAAGGCATGTTTATTGATGCCATGCTTGCTTTGGGAATGCTGATAAAGAAGTTTAGAGAAGATCTGAAAGAGTCGCATTGTGTGTTTGTAGATCTAGAGCAAGCCTATGACAGGGTGCCCAGCGATGAACTGTGGCATTGCGTGAGAGAGAAGTATGTGAACGTGGTGCAAGATATGTACAAAGACAGCGTTACAGCGGTAAGCTGTGCCGTAGGTATGACCGACTAGTGTGGGACTGCACCAGGCATCGGCTCTTAGTCCCTTCCTGTTTGCAGTGGTGATGGATGAGGTTGGACTATGATGTTTGCAGATGATATTGTGATCAGCAGTGAGAGTAGGGAGCAGGTTGAGATGAGTCTAGAGTGGTGGAGGGATGCACTGGAGAGAAGAGGCATGAAGATCAGTAGGAGCAAGACAGAGTACATGTGTGTAAATGAGAGAGAGGGTCCAAAGCAATGGGGAATGTGATAGAGAAGTGTAGAAGAGAGTTGCTGGCAGGGTGGAGAAGGGAAGGTAATGAGACCAGCAATGATAGGAAGCAGAGCCGGAGGTGGCAGAGCTGAAGATGCTGCGATTTGGTTTGAAAGTGGCAAGTATGGACAGGATTAGGGATTAATATATTAGAGGAACAGTGCAGGTAGGATGGTTTGGGGACAATGTTAGAGAGGCAGATTAAGATGGTTTGGACATGTGCAGAGGTGGGGTGAGGAAGGACCAAAAAGAGGTTTAAGGATGTGGTGAGGGAGGATACGTTGGAGTGACGAGGGAAGATGTGGTAGATGGAGATAAATGTGCCACTGTGGCGACCCCTAACGGAAACAGCTGAAGGAAGATGAAATAAGAGACATGTGTCTTGCTTTTAGAGTCATCAACACTAAACACAGTTTTACACATTAAACATCAATTTAGTGTGAACCTCAGTGGTTTTTAGGAATAACACTATTAGCATAAACAACAAACAACAACAACATGGGAGCAATAAAGTGTGGTTACTCAGATGTTTATAGATTTCCACTAACAGCACTACCTGTCACCAGGTGATTTATGCTTCTAACATCACAGCAAATTGCAATTTAACTAACACACTTACATAACTCACATACATTTAATCTGTTTACATTTCATCCATTACATCACAATGTGACGTTTCGTTAAAAACTCTTTGTTTTGTCTTTTCATGTCAGACGTCCAAACAGAAGAAAGGCCTGAGAGGTGAGAGGTTTATACACCTGACATGCGTTACTAGTACATATTTTTTAATATGGATTTTAGATATGTGAGTGTGATGTGTGTTGTTACTTCCAGGCTCGATCGATGATGTGTTAGGAGACCTGCTGGGAGACGATGCAGATGGTATGCGACTTTACTGGGTTTAAACATTCCTCCTGTTAGAACCTGAGGCCTGTGAAGTTGTTTAGCTTTGCACCTGAGCTAGCATCAGACATCATAGCCTTAATGTTTTGATAAGTTATAGTATAAAATACCACAAATATAACATCTTCACCACCCCCCCAGATATCAATTTAAGGGCCAGGTCTCCTTCTGGTGGACTCAGAAGACCAGCAGGTGTCTTACGAACACAAAGCGGAAAGAGGTGAGCGCTCATGCTTAGACAGATGGCGATGTAGCACTGAATGAGAAACTCTAAGAATGACGCTGGGATTTGTGTTAAAACTGAGCAGGAACCTGCTAGACGATGATTTCTTCAGCAAGCTGGCCGAGGAGGCGGAGAAAGACGCCGAGGTGAGATGAGTCCTCCTTTGTCTTTATTATGGTCAGAAGGTGTTGGTTAGTTTATTACAGTATAACAGGAGTGCAGCGGTGAATCATTGGGTTTATATTAATGCGTTCTGATACGTTATCATTTCTCTATAATGGATTAAAAGGTGTGTAATCAATAACATGGAGGATTGTTAACATTTATGCTAGTACTTTGCAAGATTCTGAGGTAAAAGCTGTAACATCTTCAAGACAGGACAAAGAAGTCGACGCTGTTTTTTTTCTCTGTAACATCACAAGTTTGTTTGTTAGTTTTTAACTTTTTTTTTAGAGTGCGCGTTGAAGGAAAGACAGGAATTGATTTGTTTCTTTTGCGTGCAGGACTCCGATGTGTCTGAGGCGGATCCGAAGGCTTTGTTAGAGAGTATGAAGGTGCTTGGATGTTTGATTCTTCCCACATAAATCTCAGAAACACCAAAGAGGAGATCTGTTTAAAAAAAAAAAAAAACATTCCATATATTGTATCTAAAAAATGAATAGAAATGTGTGTGATGTGCGTCACAGGACATGGATGATATGGACGCTGACTTGTTTGGATCTAAGAAGAAGCCCAGCTCAGCTCCTGCACAGAGCAGAACCTCCAGAACCGGAATGTCTAAACCAGGAGACAAGAATAAAACCATTCGTGAGTCGAGACACACACACACACACACACACAAACAACACACACACACACAAACACACACAAGACATTTTATTTCCCACTGTCTGTATTGTGTGTATACACTGTGGATACAGTATCTCCCTCTCTCTTTGTGTCCTCACAGAAGCAGCAGAGATGGAGGACAGGAAGCCCAGATCTGCTCCTGCTGCTCCTTCTGCAGTCAGGAGCTACAGGAAGTTCAGCTTCATGGGTGAGCTCAACTTAAGATGTACAGATTTACAGTGTTTAATATAAACTATTATCTTAATATACCAGCTGTAATCCTTCTCTCATAAGCCTGTCGTATTTCATTCTTGAAATTCAATATCACTTTATAAAAGAAAAAAATGCACGAAGTTCAGATGTTCTGTGCAAGTAATTCTGTTAACATTTCTATATCTGCTGACTTACATTGAACGGTTTATTGTCTGTGTTTGTTAATGCTGCATTACTGCAGATGATGGTAATGAGGATGATGGTGATGATGATGAAATTTCAGCTGCTAAACAAGGTATCAGCCCAAAAATATCTGATAAAAAAAATCTTGGGATACGATAAGAAAAACAAACAAATGTTTAATTGTTTACAACTGAACTGTATTTCATGCTTATTACATTCACATCCAAATGAGTGAGGATAAACAGAGGAGTAGTTTGAGGGTCTTAGACTCATTTGTGTGTGTGTGTGTGTGTGTTTTTGTTTTTGTTAATCAAAAATTATCCGCATTCCAGTTATATTAAAACTTCTTTTTGACACTTTTCAAATAAGGCTACAGTCTCCCCAGTCACTGCTGTGCAGGTGTAAATGTGTCAAATCAGTTTCTTTGTAACTGTGGTGCGAGCAAAAATTGATGCCTGTGTTGTGATTCGCATAAAAGAAGAGCCTCGTGCAGTGATTAATTTTTTTGTGGTCTGAGGGTGTATCATGGAAAGGCATAAACAAAAGCGTTTGGATATCTGCAAACAAAATTTCGACTGATACACTAATAAAGGTGAAAGTTTCTTTAAGAGAATCATTACGGGTAAAATCATTACTGGTGACGAGACGTGGATTCATCAGTATGAGACTGAGAGTAAATGGCATAGTACGGCATGGAAACATCCTTAATTGCTGACTAAGAAAAAGCTCAAAGGTCAACCATCAGCTGGAAAATGTATAAATGCTTATAGTTTTCTGGGATTCTGAAGGGCCAGTATTGGAACATTAGCAGGAAAAAAGTTCATTACAGTGTGAGGCTTATTGAAGAGCTGAAACCTAAACTTTGGATTAAACGCAGAGGACTGATATCCAAGGCGTTCTCATCTCACATGATGATGCATGTCTGTCCATTTCTCCCCGAACTGTCGACACTCTGTAAAAACGTTGGTTTTGAGGTGTTAAAGCGTCTTCTCTGTAGTCCTGGTCTTGCTCCATCAGACTTTCACCTGTTTGGGCCCCTGAAACCAGCCCTACAAGGATGAAGATTCACTTCTGATGAAAAAGCGAAGACAGTGATGCTCAGCCTAAAACATTTTTTAATGAGGGAATATGAAAGCTTGTTTACAGATATTTATCTTATTTAGAAAGAAAAAAAACAATAGTTATTTGAAATATATTCTAAAGCCAGATTGTGGATAAATTTTGACTCACCACGTACTTGGCGTTGATCTTTACTTTACTTTTTTTAATATACTGTGGTGTTCCTACGTCTATAACAGATGACCTGGATGATCCTCTGGATGAACTGCTGAATGACCCGGATGAGGAACAACCAAAGAGCATTCCATCAGGAAAAGCAGGAAAGCAACAGTCATCGTCCCCTGCTGTACAAAAGAAAGAGTCACAAGGTCAGAGCAATATTTCAGGAAAGTTCATGATTAAGTTCCGCTACTGATCGGAAACCAGGGGTGGATTTGTAGCTTTTGCCTCGAACCTTTTTTAGTTCCTGCTGCAGTGTAGGTATTTCTCAGTTAGACCAGTGTGTAATGTGTTCATCTAGATGTAGATAACAGGGTTTTAGGGACATTTTTTTGTATTCAACAGTGATGTTTTGTGATTTTAAATGTTTTATTTTATATCCTGTCTTGTATTCCAGCTGCATCTGTACCTATACCTAAGAAACGCAATGAGTTGAACTTTGACGATGATGGAGACGATCTGATGGACGCACTGGGGTTCAGTGATGCACCAAAAGGGGGAGGAAGAGGACTCGTCCCCAAAAAAGAGAGGTAATGGTTGATTTTTGATATATTTTGAGTATTTATTAAATTATGAACATGTCTTGCTGTTTTTTTTATTTTATTTTATTTCCTTTATGTCATGTCCTGTAGAAATATATTAAGATCATAAAATTATGGTTAAAAAAGTCAGTATTGCATGGTGGTGTGTAAGGAGAGGCTGACCTCAACTCTGATAAGACTGTCATCATTATTATTTGATCCTCGGTCCAGTGACGCTCCTCAAAGAGCACGCACCAGACTGGACGAGATTTTGGGGATCGGGACATCTCCTCGCCTCCTGGAAAGACCAGTGACTGGAGAGAAAAAAGACACAACACCTGCGGAGAGACAGCCACAGAAGAGCTCGGCAGGCAAAGGTAACAAAATATCGTGGCCTCTGTGCCTCATTTTCAGTAAATGAGGCGTGGCCTCTGTGTTTCAGTTTTAGTGAAGAAGGTGTGGATTCTGTGCCTCAGTTTTAATGAAGTAGACATGGACCCTGTCACAGTTTTAATGAAGGAGGTGTAAACTTTGCCTCAGTTTTAATTAAGGGTGTGGCCTATGTGTCTCAGTTTTAGTGAAGGAGGTGTGGCCTCTGTCCCTCAGTTTTTGTGAAGAAGACGTGGCCTCTGCATCAGTTTTAGTGGAAGGGTGGCCACTCAGTTTTAGTATTTAGATTTCAGGTTCTCAGACGGCTGCTCAGAAAGGGTCATGTGCATAATATGGCATATTTCTCATAAAGACAGACATACACAAGTACTGTACGTACACGTTTGCTATCACAAATCACTCTGTCCTATCAGCACTAATGAAGGTGTTGGGTTTGTTACACCTGGAACCTGATGCTGTCTTTTAGACTCTGCGTTTGGAGATGAAGACTTAACGTTCGGCTCATATCAGCCCACGCTGGGCTCGACTCCAGAAGGACGTACCTCTCGCAGACACTCTGTCCGGTGAGAAAACACGCACAACTTCCTTTCCTGGTTCGGCTTGGATATATGACCTGCTGTAACCATGTAACAGGCTGTGACTTGTGTAACGTGATGAAAATGCTCTCCTGCTGTTTCAGCAAATCAAACACTGATCATAACTCTCACCTAGATTCTCCACTGAGGATGTCAGCTCTCCTTCTCCAGAACGCAAGCCCACAACCTCCACCATGACCTCGACGAGACCTGGCCGTGCCACTTCAGACTGGCTCGGGCTGAAACAAGACGAAGATGAAGCGGAACAAAAGGAGGAGCCAAAACAACAGAAGAAGGAGTCCACAGAAGCCTCTGACAGGCTGAAAACTCTTTCTTCTCCATCGCATGTAGGAGGAAATGCATCCAGAGTGACCTTGAAGCCCACTGAGGAGTTTAGAGCCAGGCCTGACTCTCCTAGAACTTCCACAACCATTGCACCCAAATCAGAGCTTAAAAAGAAAGAGGAAGAGGAGCAGGACGACTGGCTGGCAGGAGCTCTAAGTAAGAAGAAAGCTCTGGCGGAGGAGAGAGGGAAAAGGCAGGAGGAATCTCTGGGGCTTGGAGAGGAAATAGACCTGGATACATTCCTCGGGTATGGACCAACGGAAAAGAGGTGCAGCAGAAATTTCCGGGTTTGACTCTTAATTAAGTAATATCACACAAGAGGGAGTGCTATTGTACTGAAATTCAGATTTGGTCATAGACATGAGCGCTGAACAAAATGCTTGGCTAAATTTAATGACTGATTAGAAATTAGAGACTGTCTGAAATCCAAACATTAATTGGAAGGCTATTCCATAACTTTGGGGGTTTGTAAGACAAAGCTCTGCCCCCCTGCTGTAGTTTTCATAATACGAGGTACTGACAAGCAGCCTGCATCCTTTGATCCAGGTAGGGGTGGCGGATTTGGAAGGTAATAGCAGTTTGCTCAGGTACTGTGTCACTAGACCATTTAAAGCTTTATAGGTAAATAGTAAAATCCTAAAATCCACTTATTTATCAGCTCTGTTAACTTCCGGGGTCTGGTGTTGAATTCCTAATAGAGTTCAATGGAAAGCTAGTGCATTATGTTGTACACTCATTTGTTCAACACACCAATTCGTGCCCTTGATCAGGGGTTGGAGAGCAATTTGGAATTCAGCCTAATGTTAGGAGCTTGTTAGCTTTTAGCCATGAATAAAAGTCCCTGGAAGGGTCAGATGTAGTTTGCAACACATTAGAAGCAATCATTAAGGAGTCAATGTGCTGTTTAAGATGATATATAGTGTTATCAGAGGCATTTTCTTGCAGTAAGTGCTTCTGTGACTGGTTTTGAATGGGGATTTCACATCCTGCTCTCTCCTCAGTACTCCAGACCTTACAGACCTACTTTCACCTATTCCCGCAACCGACAGTTGGTGTAATTACTGCCTGTAGAACACGAGTGGCACAGAGTTAAACATACAGATCAAGATCCCAGTGCTGTTACTGTCTGTTATCACCACTCATGGAACGCCGCTCACGCCTCCTGATTACTCAGTCGGAACTAACACAAACATGTGCTATGGACCATTCATTAAAAATATGTGTATAATCATGAATATAAGTTGTCCACGATGTTCATTTAACATTTATGGAAGGAATCTCCAGTGGTAGCTTTTTGTAACGATTTTGCGTTGACGTTTTAAAATACATTTACTGGACCAGTCATTGTAAAGTTTGTGTTGTTTTTCCCAGCAATCACAACACCACCTTGACTTCTAATAGGACAAAAGAGGACACACCCCTCCCTCCCAGACAGCCCAGGTAACACCATACACCACTTTACAGAACACACACCTGTTTAACACATTGACATCTAGTGTATTTAAAATATATAAATAAACATGCTGTTTGCTGTCGTGTGTGTGTGTATCAGTCGTGAGTCTGTGGTTGTGTCTAGCCGACAACAGAGTCCCGTTCCTGCCTCAGGACCCAGCCCAGGAGTTCAACGCACACAAGGTATGTCCCGAACAGCAGAACTGTCTATCAGTCATCCTGCACTGGGATGGGCTGCTGGTTGGACAGACGAGAACATTGAGCATATGTAAAAAGTGGAGAATTCAGATGATTTAGGTCTTACGTGACAGTACACTTGATATACAGTAGTACTATGCAAAGGTCTTGAATCCCTAATTTCTTCATATTTTGCTTCCAAAGCTCCATTTTGCATTTTTAATGAACTCTTAAGGAATAGTTCTCCCGACTTCCTGAAAGGCTTTTTGTCTCTGAATGGTTGAAACAGTCAAGAGGGGAAATGATGTCGCTAGTGTTACATAAACAACAAAAAATATATAAATTGTATCTTTATGCACTTTGCAGCTTGTCAGAGTAAAACATTTGTTCCTTTAATATTTAATTTAATTCATCCCATTTAAATTAATTTCTTATGAAAAGGCTGGAGAAGGTGGAAAAGACTTTTGGACATGAAAAAAAAAATGAAAAGAGGCTCCGCCCCCTTCTCATTAAACTACTGTGATGTGGATTACTTTTGTTTATAATGATAATCTCCCTCTCCTCTCTCTCTCTCAGATCCAGAACAGAAACCTACAGTTATAAGCGCTGCACCTGTTCAGCAGGTGTCTACAGACGGTCTTCAGCAGCTCCTCCTGCAGCAGCAGGTCCACATTTACTTACTTACTTACACACACACACACACTATCTACTGACCAGATTTCTGTGACAGTTTACCATGAAAATAAATGATAGTTTTGTGTGTGTGTGTGTGTGTGTGTGTGTGTGTGTGTGTGTGTGTGTGTGCGCCTCTGCAGCTGACTCAGGGTCAGCTCTGGGCTTTCGGTGCACCACTGGACCTAAAGAGGAGAGATGCGGAACATCACATCACAGACACAACTGCACTACAGAACCAGATCATACAGCTGGAGGGACAGGTGCACATACACACACACACACCTACACCTTCACATAGATACATGTAGGCACACACACACACACTTCTACAGACAAATACTGTACATAAATACGCACTCACACACACTGTATATTCCTCTGTGTGTGTAACAGGTACGCAGTCTGCAGCTGGAAAAGGATCAGGTACAGATGTTACTAGATAATGTCCAACAGAGACACAAACATGATACAGAGCTTATGGAGAACACACACAGGTAACACACACACACACACACAGTGTAATGTGCATACTGTAAAATTATGGAGAACACACACAAACGCACACATATACGCACTCTCTCTTCCCTTTTCTAGAGCTCGTGTAAAGCTGCTGGAGGAAAGTGCGGTGCAACGGGAGACGCGGGCCCACATGGAGAACCAGGAGCTGATGGAGCGTCTGGAAGCGGTGATGAAGCTGGCACAGCAGGAGAGGGCGGAGCTTCAGGAGCAGCACCAGCGCAGGCTGGCACAGAGCCAACAGGAGCGAGACCGGGAGGTGGAGAGACTCCGAGATCTCCAGAGGTATAAACACAGGCATCGCAAGTTCATGAGCCATGACTTTAGAACTAATCAGTAATGAACAGCACTGCAAGCTCCACCCCCTGTTCAAGACAGTTCATCTGGAGACTTTTGGTACCAATATCGATGGGAAAAACAGTGGTACTGAGCTTTTTTTTTTCTATGTACCTGGAGTAACATAAATAGTGTGTGTATGTATATGTTGCAGGAAGTCTATTCTGGAGATGAAGAAGGATCACGAGGAGCAGGTACAGAGACTCAGGCGACTAAAGGATGAGGAGATTGATGCAGTGACCAGTGCTACCTCACAGACCAGGTACTGGAATTTAGACACGTTAACATGTTTTAACATACATTTTAAACATATGTACAGTGTACCGGTATAATGTATAACGTGTATAATGTACCGGTGGTTAGCACCGTCACCTTGCACCCCAAGGTTTTGGGTTCGATTCCCATCTGTGTGCATTTTCCCATGCTTAGTGGGTTTAGTCAAGATACTCTAGGTTTTTTGTCCTCATAATCTAAAGAAATGTAGATTGGGCTAATTGGGATTTTCAAATTGCCTGTAATGTGTGAATATGTGTTGGAATGTTGACCGGAGGTCCTATCATGGTTGTAAAAATTGGAATAAATACAACGGTCCCGTATTGGACTACAGAGGTTCCTCGATGGATGGATGGATGGATGGATGGATACAGTATGTTTGCATTTCACTGCTCATTGTACTGTGGATGACTGTGTATGTGACAAATAACATTTTTGAATTTGACCTGGTAATATGTTGCCATTCCTCTACAATCTTACAGGTGTTGCACTCTGACTAGTTGTAAACTATTCCCACAGAACAGTGTCCTGTGTGGTAGGAGTGAATTATTGTTAATTTGTTGAGAAAAAAAAAACCTTACTTATAGAATTGCAATAGAAATTGTATCGGCACCGAGGTATTGTTATAATATCATATCGGTTCATCCATCCCTTCATGGAGTCCCATTGAATCCTTAGTTAGTCATTAGATTGGTGTGTGTGTGTGTGTGTGTGTGTGTGTGTGTGTGTGTGTGTGTGTGTGTGTGTAGGTCCCTGACAGCAGTTATTGAGCAGATGGAGCAGTTCTCCCTGAGGTTGGGTGATCTCTCGTCTCGTATTGCGAGCACTCACAAGAACACGACTCAGGGTCTGGAGCTCGGAGCTCGACAGAGAGATGAGCAAATGCGAGGTAACAACACACACACACACACAGGACTACATTTTTAGCCTCCTGCACGAGAGGAAAAAAAACCAAAACACCTCCACAGCCACCTTTTCTTAGCAACATGCTAGCCAGCTAACTCTGATGACTGATGTACAGTATAGATGGGGTACAATTTGTGTATCATCACACTGACTCCAAAATGAAATTATGTTGCACTTCTTCTATAATCCTACAGGTGAACTATTCACTATTCAAACTTTTGGCAGGCAGCACAGCGTGTTGTTTGGTATGTGCTAATTATTTGCTGAGTTTGTTTAGAATTGTAACAAATTATGAAAAAACAAAACAAATTGTGATATTTATAAAATTGTGATTCGCAATACAAATCAAATCAATACCTGGGTATCGTGATAAAATCGTATCAGGTCGTCCCTGGTGATTCTTATGTCTAAAATACAGCAAATTCACGCGATTGATGACGTCATGTGAGCACCCGGGCTGATTTGCTGAACTCGGGATTGAGGAGACTGTTCCGAGTTTCCAAGCTTAAGGAAACATTTTTTTTATTTCCTTCTCTAGTAAGTGTGTTTAGTGCAATGCAGCATATGAGCTAAGGAAGTGACCTTGATTATGAATACTGTGTGTGTGTGTGTGTGTGTGTGTATGTGTGTGTATGTGTGTGTATGTGTGTGTGTGTATGTGTGTGTGTGTATGTGTGTGTATGTGTGTGTGTGTGTGTGTGTGTGTGTGTATGTGTGTGTATGTGTGTGTATGTGTGTGTATGTGTGTGTGTATGTGTGTGTGTATGTGTGTGTATGTGTGTGTATGTGTGTGTGTGTGTGTGTGTGTGTGTGTGTGTGCGCGCTGTGTCTCAGTGCTGCAGGAGCGTCTGACTCAGCAGCAGAGGGACATGGCAGAGGAGAGAACCCGACTCAAAGAGGTCATAGCTAAGATGGACACACAGCTGGCCGAACAGCAGAGGCAGCTACAGCAGGTCTGTGCACTGGGGTGATCAGGCCTGGCATAGAGGGTGTTTGGGGTCTGGGTTTGAGTTTTAGGGTCACTTCATAATTCCGTCATTAGATTACACTGAGCGTTAGGTCTAATACAGTTAGATTGATTCAGACTAAACAACAAGGGAAAAAAAAAAAAAAAAAAGACGCCAGGTTTTACGGAATCTGCCAAGAAAAATCTTCACTTGTTTGGGTTTCTGACATCTTGTTAGTTTTGACACCTTGTCACGTGACCAAATGCATTTGCGTAATCATTAATATTCATGAGCATCTGCCAATGATGGGCGTGTACACAGGAACAGTCTTGTCTGTGTTCAATTATTTCAGTGTTTTTATAATTTTTATATTTGCTCTGGTGACTTATTTAGTTTTTGCTCTTCACTTCAACATACAATCTTACACACGTGATATACATTTTGAGAACCATTTTTGGTTTTGTCAGTCTTAAATGCACATATACACATATATACAGTGCTTGCTTGTGATGGTAAAATGTGTATGTGTGTGTGTGTGTGTGAGTGTAGGAGCGCTGGCGGGTCACAGCAGAGCAGGCTAAAGCGGAGTCGGCGTTACGAGGCCTGGAGGAGGAGAGACGCACCATGACTCAACACTTCAGCATAGAGAGAGAGGAGCTGGAGAGGGCCAAGGTGTCGCACACACGTGTACACACACACACACACACACACACATACATACTGTATGAAGAGGAAGAAAATGAGAAACTAAATAACAAAAGCAAAAAGTATTTCAAACGCATTGGTATAAATGTGTGTGTGT